>ML792379.1:156259-170801 GCA_009831015.1 Picea engelmannii | reverse complement strand
CAACGTTGTGATTTTCATCACCTATTTTGATAGACATTGAGTCATTGATTGCATCTGTAAGTTTACTTGCCCAAACATTTTTTCTCTTTGTCTTTCTTTGGACCTATTGATTAAGGCTGACGTCACACCTGTAGCAGAAATAATATAGGTGACGTAGCAACCTTATGTATATGAGCTGAAATGAAATATTTATTGCATTAATGATATGATACAAGGTTTAATTGTGAACTTTGAATGCTCATTATCTATTATGCTTTGTTGAAGAAGTGATATCAACCATTTGTCTCTTTTTAGCCATCATTATCTTCGTCAATAATAGCATTGATCATTTTCTCATATATGTATTGAAGGATAGTCATTGATTTTATGAAGTACTAACCCACTGCAAGCACATATTCTAGTTTTCATTGTCTTGTCTCGCAAACAGGTGCATCATCAGTGGATCTTCCTCCTTGACTATCTCATACTCGGCTGCAATCTGTGAAAGGGAACCTATTGTCTTGATCCATTATCCTTAGCCCTTCTTGAACCCAGATTGCATAGGGACGTCTCCCTTGGACTAGCCCTCCTAAATAGAAAGAGCCCCCCATCGAGGTGACAGTGGGTGGGGAATCTCTTGTTACGCCGGTTTCAAAGCCTTGACTCAAGCTATCCTAACTCCTCCTACAAACCGTGCGATAACAGGTTCTATGCATCACATAGCAACAAGGGGTTATGTTCGTCACATTGCGACGTTTGGAAATGTTTGTCACACTGTGACATCAGAATATGGATGCATATCACACCATGGTGCTATGGTTCGTCATATAGTTATGACGAGTCTATGTGCATATCATTGCACATAGACTCGTCAGAAAGTTCGTTGCATTGTCAGAAAGGAAAGAGTTTTGTAAAATAATGAGGTATGAACATGAACGTCGCATATCAAAGTGGGTTATGTTCATTGCATTGCAACATTAGAAAATATTCATTTCATTGCAATGTAGGGTTATGTTTTTCACATTGCGACAATGGGTTTTGCACATCACATTGTGAGAAGACGTTATATTCGTCACATTACGACATTTGAAAATGTTTGGCACATTGCGCAATGATTAAATTCTTCACTTTCAGGCCATCGGATTAAATTATGTAATTAAAAGAATGATTAATCCAACAATTCCAATAGGGGGGGGATGCCTATCGGCGTAAATATATTGCACCTAATTTCAAGGATATTATTACAAGTAGTTTTAAAAAAATTTCAATTTTGTTATTATTTCTTCACAAATACTAAACTCCAAACCTTGAGAGTAGTTGCGAAAACAAATCTGAATATCTAATAAACTTTCGAATCTATATTGGTTAAATTTTGCAATATTATACTTCAATTACTTTATGACTAAAATCAATTACTTTTTTCATATTACTATTACTAAAAATAAATCAAAATATATGATTTTTTTGACTTAATGATCATTATTTTTTTTAAGTGAGTATAAATTTGGCAATGAGGAGTTTTATACATATTAATTCTTCTGAATCAGTTAAGTGTCAATCAATGGTTAGATAAGTAATTTCTTAATCATATTAAGTAAATGTGAAAAAGTAAACAAGGTAACATTCATAAATGCAAGGAAGTTATGAGCATTAAATTTCATCCATTGATTAGAGAATAAGATGAAGAATATGCTATCATATTCAATTGGCAACCCTAAAATTGAAATTGATGATTAAAAGATTGATTAATCCACTTATTCCAATATATGCCTAATTATAATTGTAAAAGAATGAAATTTAAATTAGAAAAAATAAAGATTTTTTTTTTTTTATTCTTGAAGAAAGAGGATTCTCGATTCACGAAAAACTCTATAAACTCTATTTAATTGGGAAAAACTCTATAAACTCTATTTAAACTCTACAATTTCTTTAATTTCTATGGACTATAACAATCTATGCGCCCAGATACGTTTAAATATGGACTATAATGAAAGAAATTAAAGAATTCCACAGATTGATATTAGTCTATGGACTATAATTGATATTAATGAAATTAATAATAAAGAAATAGGCAGATTTCTTAGATCATATCGTTAATTGGGAAAAACTCTATAAACTCTATTTAAATAATTATAAAGAAATAAGTGGATTTCTTACATGACTGTTCCTATCTTTGTTTATTGATATAATTATATTTTTCATTTCGTACGCTCTTCGCATGCCTCTCTATCCAATGAATTGCCTCGGCATCTCGCTTGTATTATAAGTCAAAGTTATATAATCGATTGGAACTTTTAATATTTTAGTATATTGAATTTGATAAGTAAGGAATATAGATATAAATTAAAGTTTTGTTTATATTAATCCGCTTTAAACAATGACATTTTGGATTTTGTGCACTTATATTCTTTGTCTTTTGATTTTGCGCGCTTTGTTGTTATTTTTCATCATGTTCTTCGCAGGCTACATTTGACACCCTACTTTTCTATTGTCATTGCTTCAAACGCACTTCATTTCTCAATATATATCAATATATATCGAGTGTAGATAGTTCTTAAATTTGACCATAATACTCTCAATTATGGATTATGGAGAAGTTTGCAGGGACTGTTGATAAACAATAGAAAATTAAACCATTAAAAACTGTGGAAAAAATACATAAATTCATCTTAAATGTGTCTAAGGTAAAAAAAAATTGCGACGAGTGGGATATACGCCACAGTAAAAAACAATGCGTCCATAAAATCATTGGGACTATATTGGGACTAGACATGACGAGAAATAAATATTTATCTACTTAATCGTTGCTTTCGATGGCCATGAAAGAAATTCTCTTCCGAGTCATGCTCGATTTACATGGAAATAGTGATCTTGATGCCTTGCCTCCATTTTCCTCCACATACATAAGCCGTCAAAGTCCTTAACTTCCTCTCACAACATTTAACATATTGAAATGGAGCCACAGTGTTCAGGGTTGGGTTCTTTAAAAGAAAATTTTGTCCATATGAAGCAACCATGCCAAACGCCAGGTTAATCCCACTATCGCCAGGTATTAAGACCTCGTGAATGTACATGAAAAAACCATGACAAGCACAGGAGCAAAGTTCCATGTTTCTCATTGATCCAAACCTCTGTAAAAACCAACTAATTTATTATTCTCAGTTATGGCTTAGTTATAATCACACCAAACAGATCTTCTCTAGGGCATTTGCATCTCCGAGTCTGCATAGACAAGATCATATTTATAATGCTGCAAAGCCATCAGGTTGGATCAGTTAGTAGACTCGTGAACTACATTTTCGTGCTCTGCCAATATCACTCTGGGTTGTGCCAACGCCATCCCTACTCTTGTTGAGATCGACGATTCATTGAAAGGTAAAATTGAAAATGTTGGCCAGATCATAAATGAAAACGAGAATAAGATCATGAAAGAATATTCGTCATTTACAAAATCATCTAGAATAACTGGAAGGAGCGCTAGAACTTGAATTTTACTTGTAATTGTATTAAATTGAAACCCAGTAATTTATCAGATCAAAAAATACCCAGTAATTTAATAGATTGAAAAAAATATCCTTCACTCTCTTAGCTCAAATTTTCATTGTTACTTTCAGTAGATGTCTATTCACACGACCAAAACACTTCCCCATGCACGCCACAGGATGAGAGAAAACCATATCTTTGAAATTAGGTTTTTGGGTCCTTTACCTCAATAACACCTAGGCTTTAGACATGTAATGCAATGCACCGCTGAACCCTAGAGAGCTCGAAGCTTGGAAATTTGGCTATATGTCTGAACGCTCCAATGAACAGGTAATTAAATAATTAAAGAAATGACAATTTTTTTTATGAAACGATAGTGGTTAAATCTGAAACGCCAAGCTAAGTAATACATTAATTTTTTATAAATGGTGGTATTATAAATGTATTATAAATGGTGGTTTCTTCACCTGGTCCTGCATTGCCACGTGCATCCACGTCCAGGTACATATAAAAAGACAGTCCAAAATAACACAAAACACCCGGTCCTTCATCTCCACGCTCATCCACGTCCAGGTAAATATGAAACGCCATTGCAAAATAACATGTTAGGACACCTGGTCCTCCATTTCCATGCGCATCCAGTCTAGGTAAATATGAAACGCCAGTGGAAAATAACACCTGTGATCCATACATCTATGGGAGATTGCCACGCGCATCCAGTCCATGTAAATATGAAACGTGAGTCGAGTGATCCATACATCTATGGGAGAGATGGCCAAAACTTAGCAGACATGAAGAGATAAGTAAGGATATTCCAAGTAAATTGATGTTGGGTAAATGTTAAAACTAAAGAGGTAAATGTTAAATGGAAATAATTTTGTTTGGATTTACTAAATCATGATTCGTGCCAATTAATAAGTTGACATAGTAAATTCTTAATATTGTTTTGTAAAAGTGAAAAAGTAAACATGATAAACAGATGAATTGATAAATGCAAGAGAGTTAATTAGGCAAATCTCATTCATTCATTTGAATGTAAGACGAAGAATATGCCAACATCTTCACTTTCTAGCGATCAGATTAAATTTTGTAATTAAAAGGATGATTAATCCAGCAATTCCAATAGGGGGGATGCCTATCGGCATAATTATAGAGCAGGGCGAAGGATATGAGTAATGATTCACACCGGTAGTAACGGTCAGAAACTCACCAACGGTCGTAATCGACCTTTTACATTTTAATAATAGGGCAAGCTTTGTCTTTTATTAATATATTTTAATAAAATTAATCTTATTAGTCCATGCATAAGCTCTAGCATTAGCGTTGACCATGAATTACTTTGGTTTTGACTAGACATATTTCCACTTCTCTTCTCTTACATAGGAGAAGTAAATTAGTTTTTTTTTATGGAATTTTAATTGTATTTATCAAACTTTTTATTGGCTAATAAGTTGGATTTTTTATTGGTCATCTCTTTCTATCAAGTTTTTCATAGGGCTTTAGCATTGGCGTTGACCATGAATTGCTTTGCTTTTGACTAGATATATTTTCACTTTTCCTCACTTTTTATGGGACATATTTGCACTTCTCCTCAGTTTTACATAGGAGAAGTAAATTAGTTATTTTTTCATGGTATTTTAATTGTATTTATTAAACTTTTTATTGTTTAATAGGTTGGACCTTTTATTGGGAAGCTCTTTAGGTTTTCATATTTTATTTGAGCTTAAGTTTCATCTTATTAAATCTAGATTGATGTAGTTTTTGAGGTCAATGAATAATATTTAATTTTCATTGATGCTCTTTTTGAGGTCAATAAATAGAAAATGATATAATGCATTTTTGTAAATATTTTATCACATAAATTTATTGAATTTAACAATGCATATCATTAATTTTTTGTCTATTTGTTTGTCAAACATATTTGAAAGGCGACTCAGACAAGTGTGGTGAATTTCAGATTTGAAATGTGACTTAGATAATCAGTCTCTGAAGTGTGGTGAATTTTGACAATATTGGGCACTCATCACAACCACCATCATCATTGCTTCACCATTTATCCTTAAATATTTGCAATGCAATTCAATGCAATTGAGTTCTAGTACCATTGTAGAGATTCATCACTCGTTCATTCATCACCTTCTCATTGATCACTAGTTCACTAGTTCCTTGTTCATTCATCATTGCTTCACTCGTTCCTTGGTTGTCGTTGTTTAAGGTTGAAATTCCAATAAGTTAGTTTCCATTGTTTCCAAGTAAGAATTATTCCTAGTTGTGTTTTAAACTTTAGCTCCAATAGGTTGGTTTCTAATATTTTTATTCCAAGTAAAATTTTATTCGTAGGTTTGTTTTAAACTTTACTGGTAACTGGTAAAGTTTCTACATACCTTACTTGCTTGTCATGGCACACTCCCCTTCAAAATTGTTATTCAAATAATCTTTGGATTTGGCCTGTTGAATATGAACACAAATATAATAAATATATATGAGGCACACGTAAATATTTTTTCTTTTTCAGATTCTAACAAATTTGAAGCTATATTTTGTGGTCTCACAATTATAATTCAACCAATTAAACCAATAGTTAAAGTTGCATGTTTATCATATATATATATATATATATAACATATCGTTCCCTTAAAAAAATGCATGTAAATGACAATACTAGCAATCTCTAATAACATACATGCATGTTCGTTCCATTGAGAACTTTGATATGCACAATGTTCGGATCAGTTGTGTTTCTTATGATCTCAAATGATTCCTAGCTGCTATGTGTGGTGCTACATCCTTCGTAATACCCATGGTGATTAATTGGATTGGTTGTAATTGATGTCAACCCTTGAAGAAAGTCTGGTAGCACAAAGGTTTGGGTAATGAACCCAAGTTTGTTTAATGGATAATGGTATGAGTTTTGAGATATTTGTAGGCAAAACTATTCTAAATGGATAGTACATGTCATGTCATTTCTAGTGGTATGTTGAATGTCACATAACTCCTCACGATTAGAGAGTTACGGCCATGTGAATTTGAAGAACCCTCATGAGTCATCTAGAAACCCCAAAAGGTCTAAGTAATCAAAGTGTTTGAAAAGAAGAAATTATTTCAATAATAAAGTTAATGGAGAACTTACCAATTATGGAAAGTGGTTAAGGTAAGTGGACAAGTGGTTATAAGTGGGTTAACCCTAAAATAAAGAAAGTGGGTTAAGATGGTTACAAGGTAACCCCTTAAGGAAGCTACATAAAAGTATAAATAAGGGAAAGGGTCTCTCATTCAAATCACACTTGAATATCATTGAATATCTATTTTTATGGAAGGTTATTTGAGCATGTATTATTGATAGAGAAAAATTATAGCAAAAAAATTATAGCAGAAAAAGTGTGGCAGAAAAAGTGTGGCAGACAAAGTGGGGTAGAAAAATTGCAACAGAAAAAGTGTGGCAAGAAAAGTGTGGTAGAAAAATTGCAGCAGAAAAATTGTTGCAGTGGATTCGTGGCAATAGAATGCTACACGAAGAAAAAAAAAGAGCTTTTGGTTGAGGTATGTTGTTGGAGTTATTGGTACAGATAGAGGTTGTATAACAGTGAGGTTCTAGCACATGGTTTGAGGTACAAACTTGTGGTATAGTGTTTGAGGTATATGTGATAAGATCAAATTTGGATGATGAAATTGATGAGGCCTTTTGGTTGAGGTACATGTTGGGTACATGGTTGAGACAAGTAGTCGATGAGTTGGCACATACATGAGGTGTATAGTTGATGATGTTGGTACATCTTGATGAGTCATAGTTGATGTGTAGTTGATGCATGATTGATACATACTCGGTACATGGTTGGAGGTACTTGTTAGTAGTATTGTTGACACATGGTTTATGGACGATGTAGCATACTTGTCTTGGTATATTATTAGAAGAACATATTGATCTTGGTGATGATTATGACTTGTTTTTTTATGCTTGGTTGATGCACATCTTTGAGAGTTGTCTTTGTGATTTATCATGGTGAGTAGATCCAATTTGGTTGATAAGACTGATGAGACAAGCTATTGTGATAGGTTGTTTGGACAGTTTGTTGTGAAATGTTATTTGTACATGTTTGTTGCATGGTTAATGCACTTGTTCATGGTACAAGTTGAGGTACATGTTGGTGCATGGTCGATGCACTTTTTTATGGTATAGGTTGAGGTACAAGTTCATGCATGGTTGATGCATGCTTCAGGTTATTGGTACAAGTTGTTTGGTGCAGGTTTATTGGTATAGGTTTATAACAGTATATCATAGTGATAGTGTGACATTGTTTCCATCATTTTACTTCTACATAAATGTGGTTGGACAAGGTAAGGACAGGTGGTTGTAGCCACCTTTCAGTTGTAGCCGGAGAACGTAAGGGGTTGTAGCCTCCTTCTGGTTGTAGCCAGAGAATTTAGGAGTTGGATCTTGTAGAAATTTCAATACAAATTAAGTATTTCCTGCGATTCTCCTGATCTAACAATTATGCCACTGTTAAATACATAATTTCTTCTACTATTATTCTTGTGGAAAATTAAACCACGATCACAACCACAATCACAAAGTGAAATATCAAGAACACATAACACAAAAGATTTTTCGGGAAAATGTAAAGCTAAAAACCCCACTATCATATATTATGTATATCATGAATCATGAAACAATCTCATAAAAAACTCTAATCCAAGATCTCTCAGTACAATACAATCGTCTCACATTGTCATACACAAATCAACAAATACATGTGCCAATTCATGTGTCCAGATAGCTTGCCTCCTCTGCACAATCTCTGCAATTTGAATTCTCACGGTGATCGAATGAAATTGCCTAGTTTGCACATGATCATAAGAATATCCACTACATGTGTGATCAAATCACAACTGATAGCCAAATTGTCCCTTTCACCTGTTATCTAAAGTGGGTCTCCATTGGATTTGACATGCATATAGTTAACCGTTGCAAACCTTCAGTTGCATGTGAGTTCACTGATTAACTGAACTCTCACTAGTGCATGTTTAGTTACAACTCGTACAACTGATCTTAACTCACTTAACTACACTTATAATTCTATTACAATTCCAACTCACTCAGTTATGAATGAGATAATAGATTAATATTTATTGTCTAATTTAATTAAGGGAAAAGTAAATTAGACACATGTTTCTTGTTGACTTTTCAACACTCCCTTTCAACAAGAAAGGGATTATCCTTCACCCCAATCCTTTATCTATGATATTCAAATTTGCTCCTAGTGAGGGCCTTCATTAGACTGACTGCATCCTGATCTTCTATAGGAATGTATTGAAGCAACATGATCTTCTTCTGCACCTAATCTCTGAGATGATGATACTGGATATCTATATGCTTAGATTTGTCATGAAACACAAGATTAATCGAGAGTTTAATGCAACTTTGATTATCACAATAAATCACTGTCGGATCTAAATGAGAACCAAACAAACCAACCAAGATCTTCCTCATCCAGATAGCCTCACATGTAGCTTGACTCACTGCCATGTATTCTACTTATGTTGAACTAAGTGCCACGGATCTCTATTTTCTGTTGTACCAAGAAACAACTGTAGATCCAATACTAAAGATCCCTCTTGATGTGCTCTTTCTGTCCATTGGGCTGCCAGCCCAATCTGCATCTGTGAAGCCATGCAACTTCACCTCATCTATCTGTCTGTACCATAATCCATACTCAGATGTATCATTTAGATATCTCAGGACATGCTTACCCACCTTCCAAAAGAGTTTGGTAGGGTTAAACATCACTTGACTTAGTTGGTTAACCACATAGAAAATGGTTGGTCTCGTGTTCACTAAATACATTAGCGAACCCACTAACCGTCGATAGACAATAGCATCCACTACCTCTCAAGAAGTAGCATCCTCTTTCCTCTAGTTTCCTGGAAGAGGAGTATCCATGGGTTTACAGCCCTCCATGTGAAACTTACCCAATATCTCTCTTGCATACTTTCCTTGAGACACAAAAAGTTCACCATCTCGTTGCCATATTTTCAATCCAAGGAAATAATGAAGAAGGCCCAAATCCTTCAGCTCAAACTCCTTTGCAAGGTCCTCTTTGCATGAGTGTATCAGTTGCTCATCACCAGTCAATTTTAAATCATCTACATAAAGAACAATGATTAAAAGCTTACGCTCCACCACAATTTGGTATAGGTTTGTATCTGCTTCACTTTTGGTGAAGCCCAATCTAGTGAAATAGTTGTCTATCTGAGTGTACCAAGCACGGGGTGCTTGCCTCAGCCCATACAGTGCTTTCTTGAGTCTGCACACATGCGGCTCCCTATCAAAGGTCTCAAAATCTTTTGGTTGTTCAATGTACCCTTCTTGCTTAATGATCCCATTGAGGAACACAGTTTTTACATCCATCTGATGAATGAGCCAGCCCATCTGCACTGAGAGTGAAAGGATGGATCTTATGGAAGAGTACCTTGCGACAGGTGCAAAGGTCTCATCATAATCTATCCCCTCGATCTGTGAGAAGACTCGAGCCACAAACCTGGCCTTTTATTTCTCCACACTCTCATCAACAACTTGCTTTACCTTGTAGATCCATCTTGAACCTACCACTGATTTATCAATCAGTCTTGGGACAATTTCCCATGCATTCTTTTTGACAATTGATTCATACTCCTCTACCATAGCATCAACCCAAGTGGGGTCCTACACTACTTCCTAAAAGGAAGATGGTTCAGTCACAATACATTTTCTCATGAGAGCCATGTATCCAGCAAATCGATCAGGAGACTATATCTATTTGCATTGTGAAGTAGGGGCTCCTACATTCTGTGCAACATCTAGTCTCAATCTATCAACTTTTGTGGTGCGCTTTTTGCCAATTTTGATGGATGGATATGCTTGAGTCGTTTTCTCCACTCCATGAACCTCCTCATGTGGCTGATCCACATCTTGAGACTCATCCTTGGGAACCAACAGTTCCTTTTATGCATGCAAGTCTAGCTCCCTCTCAAGTGACAACCGTATGGCTTTCCCCTCATCGAATTTTATATCCCGTCGCGTAACAGTCATCTTACTATTCGGAAAATACATACGATAATTATGGGGTGCTTTTGTGTACCCCACAAATATCCCAACTTCAACATTCGATTCCAGCTTCTTCCTGGAATCCTTGGTCACATGCACATAAACAGATGAGCCAAACATTTTAAAATGAGAAACATCTAGTTTCTTACTAGTAAAAGATTCTTTAGGTGTACTCATGACAAGTACTCTATGAGGACAACGGTTCTGCACATAAACCACAGTATTGCATGCTTCTTCCCACAAATGCATTGGTAGGCCCTAATCATGCAACATGGTTTCTGCTGCACCCACGATTGTTCTGTTCTTTCTCTCTGTGACCCCATTTTGATTTGGGTTATGAGGGGCTATAAGTTCTCTTCGAATTCCTTCTCTGCTGCAAAAGTCTTTGAATTCATTAGAGATGTATTCTCCACCATTATCGCTCCTTAGAGCCTTCACTTGCTTCCCCGACTCTTTCTCCACTAATGCTTTAAACTCATATAACTTTGAGAATGTTTGATCCTTCTTCTGCATGAAGAATATCTAGCATTTACGAGAAAATTCATCAAAAAAAATAACATAATAACTATGTTTTGTTGTTGAACCAACCGATAATGGTCCACACACGTCTGTGTGGATTCTCTCCAGGATCACTGAAGCGCGGTTTTCCATTTCATGAAAGGTGGAATTTACATACTTCCCCAGGGTGCACCCCTTGCATTGATCTATCTGAGCAAGTGTTCCCATTGGAAGTCGAGTAGATATTTGCTGCATGATCTTCAAGGCTCCATTATAAAGATGGTCCAATATCCTGTGCCATAATTCACCCTCATCTCGGCTCACCACTTTTTCTGCCTTGCCTATCATGGCATTGCAGCCATCTACTTCCAGCATGTAGAGATTCTTAACTCGAATCCCTATCTTCTTGACTTGACCTATTGCTTTATGATGTAGGTAGGCTTTACCACTGCTAAAAAAAACATCATAGCCTCTGTCCTCCAACATTGTGACTGAGACCAGGCTTTTCTTCAGACCTGGATCATGCATAACATTTTTTAAATGAAATGGTTTATCTGGCTCCCTCTAAAACGTAATGGTACCAATACCAGTTTCACTGTATCGTCCATCGTCACCCATCTCTATATGCATTCTGAGATCTTTCTCCTCCAAGTCAATGAAAGACTCTTTATCTCCCGTCATGTGGAAGGACGTGCCACTATACAAATACCACACGGATACCGATGCACTTGAATCCATGCATGTGATCAAAGCAAATTCAAGTTCAAATTGTGAGACAAGAGCCTCACCAGTTGTAGATCCAACAATCGTCTTGTCATTCCTCTTTTGTGGACAATTAGTAGCGAGATGTCCATGTTTGTGATAGTGAAAACACTTCACTTTGGACAAATCCAACTTCTTGACTTTAGACTCAGATTTTGGATGGAATTTCTTCCCTTTATCTTTCCTTGCCTTGGCATTCAAAGAACAATCATCTTCATCATCACACTTTGATGAAGATCCATCTCTGATGTTCCGCTTGAACTCCTCTTGCACTAGATCCGACCATAGTTGTACCCAATCTGGCAATTTTTCTCTTCCATTGATAGAGTCTTGATAATTGTGCCAACTCTTGGGAAGTCCTTGGAGATCCAAGCTCACCAAATCATCGAAAACGACTATTATTCCCACACTTCCAACCTCATCTCGACATTGGACAAACTTCGTGAGATATTTTGGAATGGTGTCGCCATTTTCCATTTTGATCTTCTTGAGTTTATCTTTGAGCACCAATTTCCTATGGTCGCTACTGTTTTGGAATAGATCCGTCAAAACCTTCCACATTGCATGTGGTGTGGTTTTCCCATGGAGACTTGAGACAATGTGGTCTTGTACTCCCTCCAACAGAATCATCCTCGCCTTTGCCACTTTCTTTTGCCATGCATCAAGGTTTGTAGTATCTCTCGCATCCGGCTTACAAACATCGTTGTCAATGTAACCCTTCAAGCCATTATCTTCGAGCACTGCCTCCATCCTATCCTTCCAACCAATGTAGTTAGAGCTTCCCTCAAGTGCATACTCCAACCTCAAGCCATTGAAAAACATTTCGATCTTGAATCATCTATCACACCAAGAAAATATTGCAAATTCGAATGTTATCCAACCACAAAAACTCAACTACTGCAATCCCTCTTCCCTGGGAGGTTTTCACCCCTCCTGAGAGTAACCTGAGGGAAGTTTGCACCCTGCCTATGTGTAGCCTGTGAACTTGCTTGGGAAGTTCGCACCCTACTTCAATGTAGGGTGAGGGAAGTTCACACCCTACCTGTGTATAGCGTCCAAACTTGAATGGAAAGTTCACATCCTGCTTCACTGTAGGGTGAGGGGAGTTCTCACTTCTCCCTTAAGCAGCCTGCAAGAATGTCAATGAAGTTCACACCCTGCCTTTGTCTAGGGTGCGAGAATTTCTTCTTTGAGAACTGAGCATAGTCTACAGTACTAAATTTCACACCCTGCTAGAGATGGGACCTGCAAGAATGAAATAATGTTCGAACCTCACTTCCGTACCTCCATGGCCTCCTTGGCTCTGATACCATGTAGAAATTTCAATACAAATTAAGTATTTTTTGCGATTCTCTGGATCTGACAATTACACCACTGTTAAATATAGAATTGCTTCTACTATTATTATTTCAGAAAATTAAACCACGATCACAACCACAATCACAAAGTGAAATATCAAGAACACATAACAGATAAGATTTTCCAGGAAAGTGTAAAGTTAAAAACCCCACTATCATATATTATGTATATCATGAATCATGAAACAATCTCATAAAAAACTTTAATCCAAGAGCTCTCAGTACAATACAATCGTCTCACACTGTCATACACAAATCAACAAATATATGTGCCAATTCCTGTGTCCAGACAACTTGCCTCCTCTGCACAATCTCTGCAATTCGAATTCTCACAATGATCGAATCAAATTGCCTAGTTTGCACATGCTCATAAGCATATCCACTGCATGTGTGATCAAATCACAACTGATAGCCAAATTGTCCCTTTCACTTGTTATCTCAACTGGGTCTCCACTGGATTTGGCATGCATGTAGTTAACCGTGGCGAATCTTCAGTTGCATGTGAGTTCACTGATTAACTGAACTTTCACTAGTGCATGTTTAGTTACAACTAGTACAACTGATCTTAACTCACTTAACTACACTTATAATTCTGTTACAAATCCAACTCACTCAGTTATGAATGAGATAATAGATTAATATTTATTGTCTAATTTAATTAAGGGAAAAGTGAATTAGACACATGTTTCTTGTTGACTTTTCAAGAGATCTTCCCTCAAGTTGTAGCCTGATAAACTAGAGGGTTGGAGCCTCCTTTCAGTTGCAGGTAGAAAACAAAGGAAGTTGGTTCTTCCAATAAATGTAATTCTTAAAGACATATAAGAAAAAACATTATGCGGTTTTCTCTCGCTTTGGATTTCCATGTAAAAACACCGGTGCATATGATTGCTCATTTGTTCATTGTTTATTTACTCTACAACTATTGGATGATAATGTTACATTGATATAACACTTGCATTTGTGGTTAAAAAGGATTGAATCAATCTATTAGTGGTTCACCCCCTCTTAGTAATCCAACAACCCCCTCCTCCATTATCGCCCCCTTTAAACTGTTAATTGAATAATTTAAGTTGGTAATAGCCATCTCTCACATGCCATATCCGCAGCACAATCATGACAGGGTGGAAACTATTCTAAAAGTTTCCAAAAATTATATAAATTGTTTTTTTCAGTAAGTTTCGAGTTATAAAATAGGATATTTCTTAATGAAAAATATTCAACTTACAGTTACGACAATAGAAACTTTCCTAATATTTATGAATAATGAGAAGCCAACAAAATTCAATAATAATTTACTATATAAACATTGGTTTGGCGCCATTGGATTCTTTCTCAATGCTGCGGTCATATGGGTTTCCTATTTCTATCATTCATCTCTGGA
>ML792379.1:143831-155867 GCA_009831015.1 Picea engelmannii | reverse complement strand
CCCATATCAAGACGTCAAATTTCCCATTGAACAGGACGAATAGGTTCTATCTTTTGGATGGGTACAAGTAGAAAATGATCAGGTGGTGCATTGAATCCATCTCCCTATTCTGCTATTTTTCCTCCACTAAAACTTGATAGAAGTTACGACTATGATTGTTTACTGCAATGGAAAATCTTTAAAACAAATTTACCTTTTATACTTAGTTGCATAAAGTTGGAGACATGTTACCCCATTCACGGTCTTTGCTATCTCCAAGGCACCTGCAATGACAGGGATGAGCCTATCTCCATTCCCGCGAGTCTAATAATGCTGGAAAGTGTTGGTAGTAGATGATTTATGCATATTGGGGTTTTTATCATTGTCGACACCTGGCAACAAAGAGAAATAGTTATGATTTGTGGTTAATTAAAATTAATTACAAAAAAGTATTCCACTTTTGTCAATTTAGTTGTCTTTGAAGTCGAACATGAACTGTGGTAAATCCGCATGCAATACATGTTCCTCGCCATAGGGATTTCACCCATTTTGAAAATACAACTTGGTGTTGCTTCATTTTCTCCTCGTATCTTTGGGTGCCCTACATTTAATTTAGGTGGGTTTCTTCATCTCAGTCTCTCCTCTCCGAAAGCCTGATGGAGGTCTTCTATACTCGTCCATCTCTTAGAAGGCTCTTAGAAGGCTCAGATGGTGATCTTAGAATTGTTTTCACCGAGACATCCTGTAATTTATCACTGCGTTCAGGTTGAAGTTTCTCCCCCCTTCAACCTTTTTCGCATTTTATTAAGTGTCTGTAAATATGTGTCCGAATATGGATTGAAACAACATCAGCCAATGGAAGTCCACACATTTGACCACAAAATCCACATTGTCTTCCGGGTTTTGTTTTCAAAGGAAAAATGAGTCTTAGTTTGGAGGTTAGGGTCAAACATATGGGGTTTCCATCGATTGATCTTTTTAAATATCCAGTGTTGTAGACAAGGTCTTGGTCCGAACGTTAAGAGGCAATGATGATGCTTCAATTGATGAGAGACTTTGGCGGGATAGATTACGACTTTCGGTTTTATTTTCACTGTTGTAATTTGGCCACACGTTTTCTTTTAAATACTGACATTGGGGAAGGACATATTTTCCTCATCCTCATAAGAGAAACACTCACTGTTGTAAATTAACGGAGTTGTGGATGAATGGTTCAGTTTTTATAACAAATCTATGGCTCCCTCATCACAAAAGAGTCCAAAAAGGGTATTTGTAGTATCAAAGTATTGTTACAGTTAAATCCCAAACATCTACCAATTTGGAAATCAATCAATATTATTAATTCACTCCTCTTTTGCTTTTGTATATAGGTTTATGGTTTATAATTTTTCAATGTTTATGTTGGAAATAGCTTCAATATCAATTCCAAAGCTTAATGGGAATCATTGATCCGTAAATGGGCCCCTAGGTTTTGTACTACAAATATGGTCGTTGGTAGGTTTCTTCACTCTCCTCGCCAATTTTCTTCCTCCACAATTCCGAGAACTGTTGAGTCATTACACTTTTACCTTCAACATAAAATCAACGATGGTGGGAGAGATCTCCCTTTATCCTCGACATTCCCGTTTTGTTGTTGACCACTTTGTTTTCTTGAAATAATAATAAGAGTGGGAATCCAGACTGGATTTATTTGTTGGTAAATACTGCCTTAACCATCGCCTTTGGACTAGCCTAGTTTCTGTTCTCACTTCCCATCTTGGTTTTTGCTTGGTTCCTTACCTTCCATCCATGTTTGGTCAAATTCCTTTTCTTTTGTTCCGGTCTACGTCTTTGCTACTGAAGATGCTCATTTTGAAATCTAATAACCGGGTAATAGTCTATGGATTAAAGATATCTTTCTATTTTTTTTAAATATGTCCCCATAACCTTAAATAGATCTTTCTAAGCCTAGGTTCAAAACCATGCTGCAATATCAAACAACTTAAAAGAGCCTTCCATTCATCAGAACAAAGAAAATCTAGTTCCTTTGAATAACATGGAAAACGTAGTCAACAACTATTATTATTTATAAATTATTAAATATGTTATAATTATGTTTAAATAACAGTTCATAACAGTGAGGTGTATTACATTAGTTGTAGGTTTTGTGATCATTTTTCTTCATAATTCCCATATCTATATGATATCATAGACATCCTTATTGCCATTGGAAATATGAGAGAAGATATTTCACAAGCCTTTTACTTACAATGAACATAAAATAAATCAAAATAATCATTATCATTGTTGACATAGTTTCTTAATTGAGAAGATTGCGATGGTGACCTTGAACGAACCTTTTGACAGTTTAGCTAGAATAAACAAAAAAAATTATATTGGACAGCTCTATAGACTCTCAAATGAAGGTGAATTCATTTCACTGGGGATGTAAAAATGAATTGTATCTGATTACATTCTTAAATAGGAAAAGACTCTACTGAGTCGGTTACATGCAAACCAAAAACAACTAGACTGTCAACTACTAACTAACTCTTAGAACTGACACTTGTAATGGGTGCTTACAACTGGTGCTTACTCCATTATTTCCAAGCCTCCCCCTTAATGGAGAATGGATTGACTTCTACACCTAACATCTCCCTAAACAGTTCAAACTTAATCTTTCCAAGAGGCTTAGTGAAAATATCAGCAACATTTTCACTAGTATTACAATACATAAGATCTATTTCACTTGACTGCAACTTTTCTCTAACAAAATGAAACTGAGCTTCAACATGCTTTGTCCTTGCATGAAAAATTGGATTCTTCGCAATATTGATTGAACTTTGATTATCACATTTGATCATCATAGGTTCTTGTCATTCTTCTCCAACATCTTGAAGAAGTCTTCTTAACCAAACAAATTCACAAGTTGTTGCACACAAGGCTTTATTTTTTGCTTTAGTAGAAGACAAAGATATAGTAGGTTGTTTTTTATTGCTCCATGAAACAACCCCGGATCCAATGCCAAACGCATATCCAGTGGTTGATCTTTGATCATCCAGATTGCTAGCCCAATCAGAATCTGAGTAACATATCAACTCAATATCAAATGCATCAGTATATTTAATGCCATAATCAAGTGTTCCTTTTAGATACCTGAGTACCTCTTTTGTTGCATTCCAATGGCTTTCATGAGGTTTCCCCATAAATTGACTTAACACACTCACATAATATGAAATATCAGGTCTCGATGTGGTGAGATAATTCAAACTACCCACCATCTGTCTATACACAATGCCAACCACCTCCTTCGAACCATTCCATACAAACTGCTATACGATTCCATGATCTTTGCAATATTTGTTGAAGTCCCCTGATTTATACTCTCCCCCTTGATCTGAACGGAGGATTTTGATGGATTTTCTTGTCTGCTTTTCCAGCATGGTTTTGAATTCCTTAAAGTACTCGAAAACATCACATTTTCATCTAGGGAAGTAAACCCATGTGTATCTCATGCAATCATCAATAAATAACAGAAAGTAAAATGCACCTCTTAATGACCTAGTCTGCATAGGCCCACAAACATCAGTATGCACAAGATCTAACACATATCTCTTTTTATTATCAGGATTAGAGGGGAATTCATCTCTGTGCATCCTTCCTAATGCACATCCATCACACGCAACATTCTTATTCTTTAACATGGGAAGTCCTTCAACCATATTATTTTTCTGTAATAACAATAAATGAGGATGATTGATGTGTCCATAGCTTTGATGCCAAAGAATATATGTTGGCATAGTTGCAGAAGTGAGTGCGTGATGTGCTTTGTTGGTAACATAAAGTTTGTATAGGCCTCCTTCTCTCACTCCCATTGCAACAGTTTTGAAATGGTCCAGCAGATCCTTCACTATGCAATGATTCTTGAAGAGCTCAACCTTCAAGTCCTATTATGTAATGGTGGACACATAGATCAAATTTTTCTTTATTCCTCGCATTTAAACAACATTGCGAATGTGACGAACTGTACTATTCTACAATGTCACAAGAATGTCTCCATATCCCTTGATCTAATGAGCGCGGTCATCTCCAAGATATATGCTTGCACCATTCTGTGTTTCTTTAAAATTAGCATACCAGTTCCTATTACAAGTCATATATATTGATCCTCTAGAATCCACAAACCAATCATTTGTTTTAGTAGATAAATTAAACACAAACAACCTAAGTTTTCGTGAATCAAAATTTGGGGGTTCATCAATATCATCACTAGCAATAAATAATTTGAGATTATGATTTGATGATTTTTCTGCATAATGACCTGAATGTGTTCTAGGTTTATTCCTAGCCTCATCGCTCTTCTTCTTATGATAGTCTTTAACAATATGTCCATGTCGACCACAATAAAAATAACTCTTTGACGCATTCCTGTCAGATTGTATACCTTGATTTGGAGATTGTCTTCTCTGCGATGAACTACCTCTCTACCATGAACCGTCTCTCTGCCATGAACTACCTCCTCTGCCTCTTTCTCCTGATCTCCCTCTCAGAGATCTCTTATTTGACCAGAGTGCCAAATCTTTATTCTGAGGCTTCAGATTCCCGTGCCTCTTTTCCTCTTGCAACAAAATACCTGTCAGTTCTTCAAATGTGAGAGGTTTCTCCCTTGTTGCGAGACCTGTTATGCACATATGATAATCTTCTAGCATACCATTTAAGGTAATAGTAACTAGATAAATGTTGGAAACAATTTTCCCTATATTTAGTAGCTTGTCTTTCACCACTTTAATACAACCCAAAAATGAACTAACATATTCATTTCCATCCATTTTAATGCCTAGCAATTTAGTTTTCAGGAACAAAATGCGATTTGTGTTGCTAGTTTCATACAATGCTTTAAGCGTTGTCCATGTTGCAACAGAAGTTGAAATCACATGGTTTGAATTTTATAAAACGTTAAAACATTATTTGGACATTTTTTAAACTAGAGTGGACTCATATGATTGTTTCTCACAAGGAAATTTCACATTTTAGGCTTCATATGACTAATTATGCAAGGAAAATTTTGATTTCATGGTTGTGTCTATGCTTCTACAATTACTATAGTAGAAATCAAAGGTATAATGTTGTCTTTATTCCCTTTTTATTAGTGTAAGTATAATGTTGTCTTTATTCCCTTTTCACTGGTTTGAATTGAACATAGAAAAAAATAATGTATATGATTATAAAAATGTTTCTTTTATTCTCATAAAACATTAGATATTGTTAGAGGTACTTTAGATTAGTTTTGCAGAGTCCCATTGACGATCATAAATTCAACAATTGCTTCAACTGCCTCATGGCTAAGTTACACATTTTACATTGCCATCAAGTTTGCAATTCCCAAATACTTCTTCTCTAAAGTAAAATACCATCTTTCATTCTCAACACTAACAATCTAAGAAGGAAATGTAGATATAGTGACACATTTATTTGTTGGAGGAATTCATAATTCTAGGTCTCTTAAAGTTCACATTCTCACCAAACAATGTAGCATTTTCAAAAGTCATGTGAAACCTAATCATTTTATCTTTTTTCTAAATGTAATTTTGTATCTTATTACTCCATGATTGGGAACACCCAAAATATGATGCCATGTTCCACTCTAAAAACCCTTAAAAATATTGTTACAAAGCTTCCATATCCAATCAGAGGAACCACAACTAGTTTTCTTCTTATTTTTAGTAACTTTTTCATATATTTGAGTAAAGCTTTTTGAGGATTGAAAGGAATTCCCATGGTGATATCATTTAAGATTCGATAGTTTGACTTTCTCCCTCAATTTCCAAGATTTTTCCGAGAAAAATATGTAACAGTAAGGAAGAACGTAGAAGTTTCTGCCAAACATCGAAAATATTGATAAGAACTTCATACTATCAATAAATATTTAAGAAGGTGCTCCCAGTTGAGGAATAATTGAAGTTTTCTCCACTTTAAGACATTAAAATGCCCTGAAATCATTGTTTCTAACCACTTGAATATCAAACCCGACATAAAAGTATTGATCTCGAAGGTTTTCAAACTCAAAAAATAACAAATAACACTCCCAGACTCTCCATGGATACCCAGGAGTTTGTTGTTATGATTTTGTGTCTTAAACAGTAAGAGAAAACCAATTCAAAAAGAATGAAAATATTAAAAGGGGATGGATTTGGTGATAATTACTAGATGGCTTAATTAGTATAGGGATAGATTAGAGATTTTTTTGTTTCTACTCTTTCCTTGAAATAAATGGATTCCTGAAATGGGTATCAAAATGTCCCCAGGGAAATTTAGGGATGTCTGATGGTGGAGACATCCCTCGGTCTCCCTATTTTCCTATAAAATGGTTTGTCGACAGAGGTAATATCCCCACCTCTACAAGGATGGAAAGATCCACTAAGAAAAAATGAATGTCCACTTTCATATTTTTGTCCAAAGAGGACGAGAAATAACTAGAGAATGCATCCTATAGGTAACACAGGTTTAAAAATTTGCTAACAAAATTGTTGTTTAGAGATATACTTGTTACATATCAAACTATAAATATTTGTGGACAGTTTTGAGAAATGTAGATTGGGTAGAGGGTAATATGTCCACTTTCGCTACAAGTGCCTCGAGTTGCTTCAACCTTTTCAATTCAAATTCTACATGATTGTTCATGAGTTATCAATGCGAGTCGAGAAAAACGTTTCCTAACCCAGAGAATATTTTGACACACCAAATCCTAGTTGTCAAACCTATGACTTTGAAAAAGATGTTAAATATACTTGAATCATTATCACCGCTGTCTCATGGAACATAATTGCATCCTCTACAATGGACAAGTAACCGACAAAAATGAAGAGACCATCTTAAATTTATAAGGAATAAAAACTTGTTTGCCAAGGAATATAAAGTTTTCGAGTTCTCTTTTTAATATGCTTGTTGTAAACATGCATTCTATAAGAGATAGTTAATTAATTGAATTATTTCAGGAAATGCTAAAAGTTAGCATTTAATATTAGTCATTGATCTCAAGTGAGGTGAAAATTTATCTCAACTGTCAATTACTTTGGAGATTAGGATTAGGTTATAACTCAATCTTATAAAAACAAGGCTAGGGTGAAGGAGAAAAGAGTTAGACACTTGACATGGCAAAGAAGAACTTTTTCTTAAGGATTGGATCATGAAGGACAACGATTTGAGGAGATCTTGAATAGGTGGAAAAGGACTTCCATATACACATCAAGTCAGGGAGAAGAGAGAACATAGGCAATCACAAGGGAATTTTAACATAGCGAAGCCACAAGAAATGGTTGTGTTGGTTTCCACATTTTTTTCCACTATCTTTATTTGAGTTGAATATTCAAATAGTGTATTTTTTATTTTTTGAGTCACTAACTTGATTTGAAGTAAGGAAATCACTAGATAACAATATACCTACGATTGGAGTAACAAGATTTCAACACATTTTCCACTTTTTTAAATGACCATTTTTTTAGAAAACTCCAAGGTATGTGCAAGCTAATGATAGTATTTCATGACATGTTAAGTGGCAACGCAAACATGAAAAAATGACAATATGGTAACTTGGAAGGATTATTCAAGGTACTTTTACAATGAATTTGAATATTGTGTAAGAATATGAAACTAGGAAATTGAATTACCTTTCCAAATATATAATTTTTTTCACAGAAATTGTAACTGTGTGAAATTTTATTTTTTCTAACAATGGTTTGTTATTTTTCCAGCAAAATATAAGGTATATGTGTTTTCTCGTGCGTTTTGAGTACCTTAATGATGTAATTTAATTCAAAAAACATGTATAATTGTAGATAACTCATTGTTCTAGTGTGATGTATTTTATGGAAATTTATAATATTAATTTTATTATTTTTTTAAATTATCAATATCAATATATCCTTGAAATTATAAGGCCTTTTATTTGTGCCAGCTAAGAGGGTTTTAACATGATCAAAATAATTTATCTTTTTTTAGATAGTAGATATCGGTCTCCTATAGTGTAGCATATAACACATTCTAGAAATGGTTAAGACTTATAAGAAATAAAAGAGATATCTATTCTAGGATTTTGATATGTCCAAAGACAAAAACAAATTAAAAATAGTAAACAATATTAATTTTTTAAAAAATTGTAAATTTGGAATTTGCATAGTTGACTCTATCTATGTCTATAGTTTCGTCAAGAACTGAATTCTCTATCCTATATAAAATAAACTTCAATAATAAAGATATAGAAAGGTATTCATAAAAATGAAGGTTTTTATCAATTTGTATACTGAACCATTAGGTTTTTCATCCTAAACCTAAATATGAGACAACTATATCACCATAAGTGTTTTCAATCTTAGCATGCATTCCTAAAATCATCCAGACATTTTTAAGAGCAAACATACACTCCTATATAACCTATTCTCTCTCCTAAATCTACTCTTCTCTACGGCACACTTTGAATCCCCGGCCCTCTCTCTTCCCCACTCTTAGCATAAAAAAAATATAAAAGTTTGAATCTAATTTTTTGTTTTTCATTGATGCAATCATGACTGTGACAAGAAGATTCGCGAAAATATCGTAATTAAGGTTAATGGCATTGACGGAAGTGCAAAGGATTGGAGATATGAGAAGGAGTTTCCAGACAAAGTTATTGTACATTTTAGTTAATGCAATGTATTGGAATTGACTCGAGGGGGATGGCGTGATGGGAGAGCAATTAGCTGATGAGGTATTGGAAGGAATAGTTTGTAATCCTGGAGTTAAATGATTTCATTCATCTCTCACTCGGTGGTTTGGTAGCAAGATACACAGTTGGGAGACTATAAAAGCCACCTTTAAATTTGGTTGTTTGAAAAGGTTTGATGGCACAGTTTGGAGAAGACTCAAATGATTCACAACCGATGTTATCGTTCAATAAGGATGTCTACTTGCAATTTGATATCAAGAATTAATCCTCCATTCGATTTGATTTTTTGCAATTGAAGGAGTTCTGATTCTAAGGAGGCGATGATGGTTCTCTAAATGAGAAGGTCAAGTAACGCCAACAACAACAGGGGCAGCAGCAACATAGATCTCTATTTACTTATGTCAATACGTCCTTGATAAATCCCAATAGGAATGATTGCATGATTTATCATGATGGTCGGGTTGTTTGTTTCTTCCTCTGAGTTAAGATGCATTGCTATATGTGAAAGGCAACAACAACGGTGACCGGTAACAGTGCAACACCACCAAAATTGGTTAAGAATCTTGCATATGATGAGGACGGCGAGCTCGGGATGAAGAAAATATGATGGAGGAAGATGGCTAACAATCACAAAGTCCACCAGCCTGCCTAAATTCAAAAGGTAGAACATAACATAATTATTTATCATGTTTTAATGAATCAAGTAGTGGAGAAGAAGGTCTTTATTTTTATTATCATGGGAATGAAGCACCTCGAAATTATTTTTGGACATATTTAAGCCAACTCAAATTGAATTTAAGGAATGTCACGTGCATATAGAGATTTAGAAATGGTGAAATCAGTATGAAACAAGTGAGAGTATATGAGCAAAACCAAGTCATGGATGCTCTAAAGTTTGTTGAACTATGTAGCTACAAATCCTATATCATGCAAATTTGAAAATGGCGAAAGCAAGGAAAGTTCAGGTTATGTCCTTTTGCAAGTTGATGCAAAGCTTTATGTAGTTGTTAGTTCGGCCAAAGAAGGGAAAGTTCAGGTTATGTATGTCCTTTTGCAAGTTGGTGCAAAGGTTTATGTAATTGTTAGTTCCATGGATATGGATGTAAGTCAATTCATGTAATTGTTAGGTCCATAGAGTAATGTCAGCTTCATGTTCTTGTTCATGTGTACATCAAAAGACTTTGGTTATGTAATAGATGAAGATAACTTTGGTTATGTAATAGATGAAGAGAAAGTTAAATTTTAAAGAATTCATTGATGTGTAATAAATTATATTAAGTCATGTAATAAGTTGTTGAAATTAGATTGAGAGTAAATTTTAAATGAAGTTTAAGTTATGTTAATGGTATATCTAATAAGTTTTTCAAACCAAGGTTATAGGTGTTTTGTTCCGAATGAAGAGAATTTCAAAGATGAAGAGAAAGTTAAATTTCAAATATAAAGTCATGTAATAAGTTGAAATTAGATTGAGATTGATGTCACAATAAATTTTAATGATGCATCTAATAAGTTTGTTAAACCAAGGTCATATATGTTTTGAAAGACCGAATTATACAAGAAGGGGATGAAGAAGACAATAATATGTTGACTTCATAACACCAAAAGATGACAACAAAAATTATACAAGAAGGGGATGAAGAAGACAATAATATGTTGACTTCATAACACCAAAAGATGACAACAAAAAGAAGGATAACGAGTAACATGTATTTGTATGAAGAATTATTGTTGAACCAAGATACAAATATTGATGTATTTAAATTAAATCCAACATGACTACCTATACAAATTCAAAGCATACAAAACATATTTTATATCATCTTTTCAGATTATTAAAGCCAACATGACTACATATACAAATTCAAAGCACATTTTATATCATCATTTGGAATGTAATATAGGTTTTCCCTTCTAAGAGTTTCTTTAGTATAATTTGTTGCTAGCTTTTAAAGATATTAAAGCCAACAAGAAAATTTATACAAATTAAAAACATATTTCATATCATCATTTGAGAATTTTATTTGTGTCTATGCTAGCTAAAGTTGATTTGTGCTAGCGAAATTTAATTTGTGAAGTATGATGTAATATAGATTTTCCTATTGGAGAGTTTCTTCAATCTAATTAGTGGCTAGCTATTAATCCAACATGATTAACTATAATATAATGTTGGTTTGTGCTAGATAATTGTATATTAGTTAATTTTGATTTGTGAAGAATAATGTAATATAGATTTTCTTCTTTGAGAGTTTCTTGAATATAATTAGTTGTTAGTTATTAATCCAACATGACTACTTATACAAATTCACAAAATATTTTATATCATCATTTAGGTTTTTTATTTGTGTGTATGCTAGTTAATGTTGATTTATGCTAGATAATTGTATATTAGCTAATTTTGATTTGGGAAGTATGATGTAATATAGATTTTCCTTTTAAAAATTTCTTGAATATAATTAGTTGCTAGCTATTAATCCAACATGACTACTTCAACAAATTCAAAGCATATTTTATATCATCATTTAGGTTTTTTTATTTATGTGTATGCTAGTAAATGTTGATTTGTACTAGGTAATTGTATACTAACTAATTTTGATTTGTGAAATTACTCATGAACTGAAATATAAGAATAGGTGATATTTATTGAATATTCTATTTAAAATTTCGTCTAGTTAAATATATCACATGCAATTTTTGTTTTTTTAATTTATTATAAGCCAATGAAGGTAAAAAAGAAAACTTTAAAACATACATTTCATAAAAAAGAGGAATAATAATAAGACAATTAACATAACGAATTGCTAAAACATCCATTCTCAAATATAACTATAATTTTCAGTACCAGTTGTATATTCTCCCCCCAAAAAAACAACTGTTAATAAACATAGATTATTTTGAACATGAATATACATCCATCGCATATAATTTAACTCAATTTCTTTTATTCAATATCTTCACTGGCCGGTCTTCACGTGGTGTATTGAGCTTACTCTGCACACAAACATTGCATGTCACCATTCAGAAAAACAATTTAGTTTTAAAGTTCAACAAAATTAAATATTTTTAATAAAATATAATTAAAAATATGAACACTGACCTAAAACGAGAATTTGTATAAACACCTAGTATGAATAGGTCCACATAATGGAAGCTCAAATGGCAAGGCTTTGTCATCATCTGTAATAGGCTCTGAACATTCCATACACCTGCAATAAATTCAACATAAGAATCATTCAACAGCTTTTTAAAAGGAGTAGTTTTTCCATTATTACTTAAAAAATAATTAAGAGCAAAACCTTCGATCGTCCTGTTTCAGGTCCACTGGATTCCTCTCCGTCTCTACACTTGTTTCTTGATCGATCTGTTTCAGGTTGCTTGGC
>ML792379.1:112190-126947 GCA_009831015.1 Picea engelmannii | reverse complement strand
AGATACAATGTGGATCTATACTCTGATGACTCGGACTGATCGTAGCCACAAAGAATACACAGTGGATCTACGAGATGACAAGACATAGCCACGACCAATACAAAGTGGATCTATGTTACAGTGTATGTGTTCTTTGTCCAATGGAAATTCCTTCGTAGCCTGGGAAAAGCATATATCAAAGTGATCGCCCAACCCAGGGTCCTCTTACAAATACCAATATGGCACGAATATGACCATGTGAATAGATGTCTTGATGTCGAACATGGCAGAAACCACTTGATTACCGGTTAATGGTGGCGATGGAGATCACCATTAATGTCAATGATTCCCAAGGTACCCTAGTACATTCCAGTGAATGTGAATAGATGAGATGAGGTTGAACATCCGTGGAATCATTCGATCAGGGGTCAATGATGTAAACCCACTGTCAAATATGAGGAGGCCTACCATTGAGGCATGCAGATCCCAAAGTACTAACTAGTTTCTAAGTCTGATTCCCGGATAATGTGTTGGAGTCGACAGGAATAGACTCGTTGAGGGAGGGCCTTGATGTATCCCCCATCAACGACATGAAACGGACATGGAGATGTAATTGATAGATCAAACGGACATGGACTAACACAGCTTTTGAGGCAAGATATTTGGGATGGCTGACTCCTGAGACAGATACTTCCCTTGAACACTGAGGCACAACAACAAAATGTGACATGGACCAAAACTATGCAGTGGGTATCGTGACTTGCTTCGGGTGACCCAAAGGAGTGAAAGGAACTCAAGGGATTGGCTCAGTGCAGAGGTTCAGCAGATTATGATATGTTCAAATGACAAAGTATCATGTTCAAGGGCGAATCTAAGAAGTGTTGGATGATGTTCTCAAGAGACTGCTTGGCTTGCTCCTTTCAATTTTTTCCCCCATCCAGATAGATGAGTACCTCTTTTTGATTTAATAAGCTCGAGGAGGATAACACATGCTCGATATAACTCACCTTCGGTAAGTTCCTCTTCCTTTGTTTAATGAACCAGAAGAAGTAAGGGTTTGGTCCCATATGGGTCTGTCCATGTGTGTTTTAACGAGTCCAATGACAGAAAACTCGAAGGTTTTTCGAGATTATAGAGTTTGGAAAAACACTTAAAAGAGAACTCTCTCAGTTCCTTTTTCGTACAGTAGTCCAACGAGACCAAAAAAGGGTTAAACTATCGCTCGAAAGACGCCCTTTCTGACCTTTTAACGAGTGTGAAAGGAAGCAAGATCACTCGACAATCTTTTCATATTTAGAGAGTCTGAAAAGGGTTTAATGAAGACTCCAGGGGGGTTCCTTTTTCATGTGTTCGTATCCGTACGGGTTCGAAAAAGAGATAAAAGTGTACCCGGTTACGTTCTCATATTGTCGAGCTCAAGAATGAACTAAGACTATTCTCATAAGTGCGACAAGGTGAATAATTCATCAAGACTGCCATGAAACCTGCGATGCCAGAACTACAAACCAGGGTTTAGTGAAGCCATTATATCATTAGAGAAACCCAAAAAAAGACCATACCTTATAAAAAATGAAAATTTATAAATAACAATTGATTTGAAATTCATTTACCATTTCATTTTGCAAGGAATTTTGGAGTAGTGGAGAATCTCATTTTGAAGCAGATCTTGTTTTTCTCGCTGCCGAAGCTACGGTTCACTGTTTTTCTCGCCGTTTGGACCAGGTAGGTTTCCATATCTTGTTATTTCAATTGCATGGTTTCACATCCATTTTCATAGCATTATTTATTTTAAAACACGAAGCCCTAAGTCACCCCAATTAGAACCAAATCGACCTCTTTTAAAAATTAATGGAAAAGGGGAATTCTTTTACAAAAAATGATTTAGAGAAGGATGGTTAAGATGTCATCACCCTTGTGGTCAATTATATAGGTTTTTTTTAGTAAAATAACTCATAAAAAATCTTCCCAAATGCCCACGCAGCCCCCAAAGTCGTTTTGAATTTTTAAAACATTTTTATCATTGTTTGATAAATGTTAAATGTTTAGGAGAGGACAGGGTGGTTAAAAAGAGTGAGTGGTTGCTTTTAAATGATGTGGGGATCTTATTTCATGTTTTAAATTTCTTTTGAAAATTACCGAAATTGCCAAAACGTGGAAATAACAAATTCTTTGATTTTTTTGTTTTGTAGGTAACTTCGGAAATCATGATTGAATGGAAAGAGAGGAACATGAGATGGATGACTTAGCCACCCTACGGAGTCCTCGTACACGGGTCGCTTTGTGAGCTTGTGGTTTTCTCAAGTTCTTCAAGTTACAAAAAATGAAGAGAGAGATTTTATTGCTCGAGCATATGATTGGCCTCTGGGACGTTGCAGAACAAGGGTTCCAAATCGACACACAACTTTTAACCATTGAGTTAGAAGACGTGTACTTTTTGGCTGGCCTCTCGAAAATAGGGGTCCCCATATCTTTCACTGGGCAGAGGGCGCTACCTGAACATGTGGACGTGTATCTAGCATGCCACTGCATCCCAGGAACAAGGTTGGTAGGGGACAGGATCCCTATCAAGGATATTCGAGATTTTCCCCTCCAGTCTATACTATTTTCTATCACAAGCGTGACAGGCAGCACTAACGCCCATCTAGCATCAAGATCGCAAGTGGCTTATGGTGTTCAGTGTTTGAAACCAACATTGTTCAACTAGAGTGCAGCGTTCCTTCGGAATGTGAAGGAACAGATCTCACGGTGCAGGACTGGTCAGAAGCAGTTTGGTTATGGCTCGTTTTTGGTCTCTTTTTTTCTAGAGCGCATCCCTCAGATGCAGCCTCAGATAGCACTGGCGGTACGACCATTGGATGAACTTAGGATGGAGAGGTGGACTAGTCTGTCTCCAAGGCTAGTTTCAGAGTCAGAGTTCCATTTCACTGGCAATTTCTTTGCATGGCTGAGACGACAGTACCTTTGGATAGAGCTCTTCCCTTATGCCGATGTAGATTTCCATGGGAGCATGGACTTGATTTTTCCCGCAGGGGAAGACTGGGATGAGTCAGGTAAGAGACTGAGCCATACCTTGTCTAGTTTTTGTTTTAAGTTTTTGATGTATCTGTATTTTTTTGGGGTATGTAAAAGAGTTTTAACAAATGTATTGTTTCCAACATGCGGACAAGGGAGTAGTGTGCTCGGATGATATACCGGTACCAGGACGTCACAGAGGCACCCTGGTTGTAGCAGATCTAGCAGTACCAGCAGTAGGTCTCCGGGAGGTTGAGAGGACCTCCAAGGCCTTACGATGGGTATCCCTCCTCTGCGGAGAGGGGAAGTGCCTTTACATCTACAGAGGCACACTGTAGGAGTATCGGAGAATATCAATTCTCTATTGAGGCACGTAGTGCGCGTAGTAGTGTGTTACTCAGAGCACAATGTAGTGTAGGGAGATTAGAGTCTCTCTGGTGATTATATTTTGTATGCCTTGTCAGGCAACGTTGTATGGGTGGAAAGACCCAATATTTTGCTCTTCTACATACTTTTTGATGTAATACAAACATTTCAGTCATGCCATATATATATATATACAGTTTCAAGTTTTTATGATGCCAATGATTTGTACATGATGATGTCTCTGATGTGTTTTAATTTACATGTAATGTACAATTTTGCTTTCCTTGAATCTTATATGTGGGTGAGATACCGATCCATGATATAATTAGCTAATGAATCCGAAACACTATTAAGTTCTCTTGGAATGTGTCTATATTCAATGTAATCGAACATTCGTTCAAGACGACGAACTTGTAAGTGTAGACGTAGCGGGATAGGACTACGGATAGCGTAGATGCGATTGAGTTAATAAACCACGAGTTGGGAGTCTAAGTAAATAATGATACGGGAGATACCTAGGGAGGAGGCTTGGGTCAACAGTCGAATGACAATGTGATATTCTGCCATATTGTTGGTTGCTGGTCCTAAACAGATGCCTCCTGAACTCACCACTTCATCAAATTGATAAATAACCCAAGCTGCTGAAGCAATGTTCCGAGTATGTCGGCTGGCGCCATCCACGAACCCAAAAAAGATAGGAAAGGAAGACGTCATCTGCGCATGAAAACACAGGCACAGTCATGAGTGGAAACAGTAAAGACTCGAGCACACGAAAGAAATAGACACACCAAACTAAAATACAGTAATGTACAAAGTACAGATGCTAGGTGATCTAGGCATATTACTTCTTGAGGTAAAGCCCGTTTCGGGGATCTCCCATGGAAATTCCATCATGATCAACTAATTAGTAGGCACCTTTATGTAAGACATGCTTCACGATGTAAGGATCGTGCCACATGGGTTCTAACTTTCCTGTCCCCAATTTATCGTGAGCTTGGTCATAAACAAGGACTAAGTCTCCTTCTGCGAAAGTCCGGGGGTGGACGGATTTGTCATATTGACTTTTAATTCGTTTCTGATGTGCCTCATTGACGAGAGCAACATCACAACGTGTTTCATCCAATTTGAATAGATACAAGAATCGTTCTTCTTTAGCAGAAGTATGGGGCAGGAGTTCTACTTTTAGTTTGAGTGATGGAATCTCACACTCGATTGGTAGGACGGCTTCAATGACATAGACCAACTGGAAAGGAGTAAATCCAGTTGAAGTTTTCACAGAGGTGCGATAGGCCCATAGAGTGGAGAACAACTGTAAATTCCATGATGTTTTGTTTTTCCCTACCATGCGTTGGATCATGGTTTTTAGGACTTTGTTGATAGCCTCAACTTGTCCGTTCGCCTGAGGGTAGTAAGGGGATGAGTTTTCATGGAGAAAACCAAATTTGACATGTAACTCGCTCATCATCTGGTTTTTGAAGTGTGCACCATGGTCAGTGACAATGGCCTATGGTACACCAAAACGAGTTATGATGTGGTTGAAGAGGAATAGAGCTGCAGTACGACCATCATTCAGGAAGGTAGGCATAGCCTTAGCCCATTTGGTGAAGTAGTCGACGACGACGATGATGTAACCATGCCCCCCGGCTGAGGTAGGCTTACACTGCATGAAATCAATGCCCCATTTGGAAAAGGGGACGATGGCGATAATGGGATGTAGCGCCATAGGGTGAGTATGTGCCTTCTTGGTAAATATTTGGCAGGGTGGGCATTTTTTGACAGCCTCGACGCAATCTTTGAAAATCGAGGGCCAAAAGTAGTCGGCACGTAGGATTTTTTGGGCTATGGCCATCCCGGAAAGGTGACTGCCACAGGCGCCACGGTGACAATCGTTTAAAACGCGTTCAGCCTCCTCATAAATTAGACATTTCCGAAGGATGGTGTCAATACCACGGCGATACAAAGTGTCGCCGAGAATGATGTAGCAGCGAGAGTGGTGACGAATACGTCGACGCTCTTCGCGAGAGATTTTGGGCTGAAAACGTTGGGTTTGGAGGTACAGGAGAATGTCTTTGTACCAAGGATCAGAGGTGTTGATGAGGAAGAGAGATTCATTAGGGAGAGAATCTCTAGGTTCAATGTTTTCATCGGCACGAGGGAGAGCACAGATGAGCTCGGCCAACACCAGGGATTCTTTGGCTTTGGCCTTCGTAAACTTGAGATCAAATTCTTGGAGAATAACAATCCATTTTGAATATTTTCCCCCAAGTACTTGACGTTTCAATACTTGATACATCGGGTTGGAGTCTGCGATTACCGTGGTGGTGTGTAATAAGATGTAGTGGCGGAACCTTTGGATAGCAATGACGGCTGCCAGAGCCAGTTTCTCAACATGCGAATATCTAATTTTGGGTCCAGATAAACTCTTCCTCAGATAATAAATCACATGTTCTTCGCCGTAGGGGTCTTCTTGAACTAACACCATCGCAATGGTGGAAGTAGAAGCAGCCAAGTAAAGGATATAATCCTTTGTATATTCAAGAGGATGTAACAAAGGCACATGGGTCAAAGCGTGCTTGAGAGCATCGAATGACCATTGAGCGGCGTCATCCCAGATGAAAGGGACGTTCTTTTGCAGTAACCGCATAAATCCTTTAGTGATCTCGGCATAATTGCAGATGAAACGACGAAGAAAGTTTTCTTTGCCTTGAAAACTCTAGAGTTGGGTTAAATTGGTGGGTGGAGGTAAGCATAAGATGGCCTTGATCTTTAAGGGATCCACCCTGATCCCATCTTTGGAGACAATGGAACCGAGGAGTCAACCAGATTCAACAACAAAAATGCATTTGTGTGGGTTCAGACGAATACGGTAAAACCTACATCGCAGAAAAATTCCGCGTAAATGATCTATGTGATCGGATCGATTTAGCGAATGTGCGGGTAAATCGTCGAGATACGGTTCTGCTATATGTTTGATGTCATGAAAAGCATACGACATGGCTCGCTGGAAAGTAGCCCCAGCATTTTTAAGGCCAAAAGGTAGCTTTCGGTAGGCGAAAGTTCCCCAAGGGAAGATGAGGGCTATCTTGTGTTGATCTGCAGGCAAGATTTCAATATGGTTATATCCAGAAAACCCATCCATGAAAGAGAAGATTACGCTCCTTGCAAAATTATCGATGATTTGGTCGATGAAGGGCGTAGGGTAGTTTTCCTTGGGACAAGCTTTGTTGAGATCTCGATAGTCAACGCAAACACGGATGGTCCCTTGTTTCCTAGCAACCGGAACAAGGTTGGAGACCCATTCGGTTAAAGGGATGGGATAGATGAAGCCAGATTTTAGAAGTTTTTCAACTTCTGCCTTTATAGCTGTGATTTTCTTGGGATGAATCAGGAAAATCTTTTTTCGAACCGGTTTCGCGTCAGGGTAGGTTTTAATTTTTTGTACGATGATTGAAGGGTCGATCCCTGGCATTTCCTCATAACTCCATGCGAAGACATCGCAGAATTCTTTAAACAAAGTGGTGTAAGAAACCACTTCGTCGGGTGTGCAATTAGCACCAAGGTTGATGTTTTCCACGACACCTTCTTTGATTGAAATTTCAATCGTGATCATGGTGGAGATGTTACCCATGTTCCCCTCAGAGAGAGTATCTTGTGTGAGGATAGGAGATTGCGTAGCTTCGGTAACATCAGGAGGGAAGACAGATCGTTTGTCTTGGTGGATTTCTTCCAAAGGTGGAAGAAAAGAGGATCGATGGTGGTTATCATCCCAGGGCATATTGTTAATGCTAAGCATTTCCATGATGGATTCATCTGAAGGAAAAATGTGGGAAATGTAATCGACGACAGATGTTAGGGAATCCAACCATGAGGGCACCGAGTAAGTATCGGGTGCCAATGAATGTGAAGTGTTCGAAGGGGGAGAGGTAGATTGAATGGCTATGAAGTGTTCGAAGAGGGAGAGGTATATTGAATGGCTATGTATGCAGCCTTGGCTGTGCTGGGTGACATAGTGTCACCGAGCACATCGAATTCCTGAGGACTAGGCACAACCCAAGGGTCAGATGATTCCAAGGATTGATAAGGCATAGTCGAGATCATATTGACAACAACAATATGATGTGCAGTAGGTGGAAGTGGTGTAGGGAAAGTACCCATGAGGCTATAATCTTTCAATAAGCCAACACCAACGCTTTCATACGTAACCGGGTGATCTCCCAGAAAAGGAATGTTGTTGGTAGCAGGGATGCGAGCGTCGGGTGTACAAAAATCAAGATGATCGACGGTAACAATTTTGCCTTGATGGGTGAATTGTACACATCAAAACACCGATGAGGCGACGAGAGTCATAGCATAGAACCAACTTCTTCCAAGTAGTAGGTTGTAATCGAGGGGAGCATCGACCACCTCGACGTCAACGGTAACAGTTTTGCCGCCGAACTGAACGGCTAAGGATTGTAATAATCCGTGAGGATAAAAACCTCATCCATCAAAGGCACGTAACCTGGTAGCAGATTTGTTAAGGTCCAGTGATTTCAAACCTTTCCAACAGGCTAGAGACATGACATAGGTGGAGGCTCCCTCATCCAGGATAGTCCGGTGGATTTGTTGATTGTGAACAACAACATCGATTTGGAAAGCTAGATGGTGGGAGAGTCGCAGTTGATGATCATCCAGATTAAACATGATGTTGTTTGATGACTCGTGATAAAAAGCATCGATGGCACCTAAGAGTGTTCTACATTGGCTGGGACAGTGTTGTAGAACTTGCAAGGCAGACATGGCACATGGGGCTTGGGCCAAATCTTCTACAATGTTGTAATTTTGGGCCACCCGTGAATTAGGATTGAAGGTAGATTTTTAGATGGTGCTCTTAGGAGGGCGTAAGATAGAGTCAAAAGAAGTTTTCTCAATCTGGAGTGGCCTGGATGGAGGGCTAACAGACGGAGGATTGACGAAGGATGGCAACGGTTCTGAGGGAGAACCGTTAGCAATCTTCGGTTTATCGGGTTTAACTGGTGTGTCATATGTCGTAGAGCGGGTTGTTAGATTAACTCCATTAAACATGTAAATGTGGGCACTTGTCGAGGCCTCATCATGGGGTTGGTTGGAACTGCCCCCCGGCGTGGGGGTTTGTGCAACTAATGATTATTGCTGTGAAAAAGGCTAAGTGAGCACAGCGGGTTGCAAATTTCCTTTGAAAAGTTTGGCCACTTCATCGCGATGTGGGCAGTCTCGAGTGTAGTGAATGTTGCCACAAATGAGACATGGGAATTTCAGTTTTTGTTGCGGTTGTTCTCTGGCAGCAGGGGTTTGTGGTTGGGTTTTGGGTTGTTCATTGTTATTGTTCTTCTTTGGTTTGTTTCTCGCTTTCTTCTTTCCCCCAAGTTGTTGTGAAGGGGTCAATTGGACTACATTCACATCAGAGACCTAAGTTTGAGGGGGGGTAGAAGAGGGTGTAGTCGAACTGGGAGCAGCCGCCGAAGCGGGCCGCTGGATCGTTCCAGTAGACTGGGTAGAAGATTGGGTTTTGACGAAGCCAATAACTCCATCCGCATGCGAAGCAGTCGATGGTTTGGATGGATCGTTAGTGGCACGGGTAGCGTTCGGTATCAACTCATACAGAGTACCGGATTGTGAATAGACTAAGTCTAAGTACTGAGCTCGGGTGATGGCTTCTTCCTCGGTGACGACACCACCCATGGCAACATCACAAGCAATCTGGGGTAACAGTGATTTCGTGAACCATTCTGCTAACAATTGGTCAGGAATGACCGCTTTGATTAACCTTCGTCGTCGTCTCCATTCATGAATGTGGTCGGAGATATGTATGGAAGTTGTCTGACGAAGGGAGGTTAATAGTTCAGTACCCATCTCGCATTGAATGGGTAGTTGGAAGTGCGTAAGGAAGGACATGGCAAGGGAGTTGAAATCGTGAAAAGATGCATGTGGTAATTCAATATACCATTTCGCTGCAGAACCCGTAAGTATTCATTGGAAAAGACGCAAACGAATCGAATCGTCCATGAGGGAGTTGGATGAACACCACAAATGGAAGATCATGACGTGGTTGTTCGGGTCTTCTCTCGACTTTCTGTCGAATTTTGGGATATCAGAAGGAAGTTTAGCTGGAATGGCTGGCCAAACCGGAGAATGATAAATAGGATCATTCATTAACTGAGACAAGTCTGGAAGGTCCAGGGTAGCTAGAAAAGGTGGTTGTCGGTTAGCCTGTGGGTAATGTTGGTGTGGTAGAGGGACACTAGCGGGGCCCAATACTGGGTTATGTGGATAATTATAACTCGTGGGCCCTCTCATGTGAGGTTGGTTTTGACCAAGGTGCATAGGATTTGAGATGTTTTGAGAAGCATGTGTGAACGGAGGATAACTGGATGGGTTTTGTGGGTTATGGGGTGGGTTCGGCATTTGTCCATAAGGGGGTTGTTTCGGGGTCTAAACATTTTGTCCTGTTGAGAACTATGGGTTTCCTTGAAAAGGGACGTTCCATGGATTGGGTGCGGCGGACACATTTTGTCCTTGTGGTTAATGGTAGACTCCGGATTGAGGCTGCCCCCCAGCATGAGGGTGCCCCCCGAATGGAATTTGTCCTCCGGTGGGAGGATGCCCCCCAGCATTAGGGTTCCCTCCAAATGGAATTTGTCCTCTGGTGGGAGGATGCACCCCAGTTTGAGGTAGAGTTCCTAGGATTTGAGAGCCAGACGTCAATGGCTGACCGGTGCCGCCAATTGGGTTAGGACCACCAAGACTGGTCCCTTCGGGTTGTTGGATAGGTATGGAACTTCCTGGTATAACTTGGGTGGTGGTTTGGGTAGTGGTGGCAGTAGAAGCATTCAGTGCTCTAAATCCAAAAGGAAGTGTAGGTCTTAGTGTTATAGGTGTGCCAATCGGAGCTTGATTAACTACTGCATTACCGGCGGGGATAGTCGGAATGTGTGGGACCATTGTAGAATGAGCCATCTGGAGGGGAATAGTAGACCTTGGGCCAATGGATGGTGTGTTTAGACCAACGGTTGGTGTGGCTGTAAAAGTGGTGGTACCGATGAAATGATTTAGGGGTACTGTGTAGGAAAAAGGTGCATCGACACCTTCCCCTGTTCCATAAAGATCTCGCACCAAGCGTGGTGGACTTCGAACAATGTCTGCGGTCCAAAAGGGGTCATTGGCTAAAGGGTTTTGAGAAGACCCAGCCGGAATGTCAGAAGGATTAACAACAAAAAACTCTCCAGCGGAATTCAGGTGGAGGATTTGTTGTTCGTATCCCTCTGGAATGCGGTAAGCTTCCGAATATTCTGAAACAATTCGAAAATTCTCCAAAGTTATAGGAACTTCTTCCTGGGAAGTTGTAGTATTTTGACCCTCGCTCTATTGAGGATATTCCTCCATAGAATGAGGGGGTAAAGGGGTGTTTCCTTCCATATTTTCTGGAGGAAGTCCCTGTAGCCTCCGCGAGCGGCATGGAGGGTCGATGTTGGCGGAAAAGAGTCGGTGAAAGAAATCTATGGCCAACTAACGAAAAGAAACAACACACGCTAAAAAATCTAAGAATCACAACTAGGCAAACAGGACCTTCTTTTGATGACCGTACTAGTTGGTGATGAAATCCAATGTCGCGTGATCAATTCCAGAAGGGGCAGGGATAGGGTGGAACAGTTACAATGGCGACCTACTTAATAGACTTATGTCTTGGTGCAAGCTTCCATGCAGTAATTATGGATTTACCCTCCAAGGAGCCCGAGTGAGTTTGACCAATGTCTTCTCCAGGTACAGTGAGACTTCCCGTCACCGTCACCTTGTGTAAGAACCTAAAGATTATGGCCACTAAGGTTACCAATTCACATTCATCCCATGGGTGGGAACAGTCGACAGTCCGATCCGAACGTACGGCCAGAGTATTGAGCCCGAAATCAACTAAAAGGCTTCCATGCAGTAATTGTGGATTTACCTCAAAGTGATCCCCATAATACGATCTGACCACCACAATCAGTTAAACCACGGAGGGTTAGTCCCTGTAGCTTACCCGAATGCGACCTCGTGCGTAACCCCTGTGTGAGAGGGGGATCCCAGACAGACTTATACGATAACTGGATTTGACTCTCCCTAACTCAAGATGCTAGTGTTTGTTTTGGAAACTTTGGAGAGTTATGCTCACAGCCCTAATCCAAAGTACTAAGCCTAGTCTACTGTTGGTGGAGGATCCTATAAAAGAAAAATTTCTAGATAACTTTTAATTAGCGTTGATTTTATGGTTGTTCTTTAAGAAAAGGAGTGCATGGAAGTGAAACAAATGGAATTATGACTCAGACCCAAAGAATACATTGGATATGATAAGCAGTCATTTCCTTTTGATGAACCTCTATCTAAGGGAGAGAGAAAGTTCTTTTCACTAACAAGCACTATTAAGGAATGTCCTCAAACAATTCTTTTTCTCAATCAAATCCTGGTGCAATGCTAAAAAATTTTGGTTGCCTTCTAATATGCAAAATCAATCATGAATATGCCTTTTATTGTTTGCATATGAATAATGATCAATTCAACACAATGCTCATCTTGCTAATTACCTTCTTGTATGAATGAAAACCGAACTAGCACAAGCAAAAGTCATACAAACAATACACCATTTCGTTGCAATCAAAATGAAAAGCGAAAGAAAAGAAACAATCAAAGAGAAAAAAAAACACTTCAAACCCAAAAGAAAAAGGTTGAAGAACAATGATCTTGACTAAAATCAAGATGAAGAGGTATGTAGGCCTTTGATGACCTTCACCGGGGTTTTTACTCAGTTGATGAGAAGAGAAAAACAATGCATGGGTCTCAAACTCCAATCAACAAAAAAAAACCAATAACAATAGTGAAGAAGGCTACAAGATCCAACTAGTAAGATGTTCGTTCTTCAAGCAAAAGACAGATGTCAAGGCTGAAAGGGAAGAAACATTGGCTCACAGGGTTACTTAGTAGAGGAGACACAGAGGCAAAACCCAGAAAAAGTGATTCTGGAAGGTTTTTTGGGCCAAAGAGGGTTGTCGCTCTATTTCAAAGGAAAGGAGCGTTATAGCACTCTGTGAAAAGCTATGGGGGAGAGCTGGCGCTCTGTTAACACTAGGACAGGGGCGCCAACGTCTAAAACTCCCAAAAATGTCAAAAAATAAAAAAATTGCAATTCAATTCTGAAATTATGCTGAGTATGATGAGGTAAGGAGCCAATCAGCTCATGAAACCAATCAAAAGAGGAGTGTACCAGGTCTGAAACAATCAAGGGATAGAACAAGGTCAATGAGGACAAAATAAAAACAAGAAGTTTTGATTTGAGGCTATCTCCCCAGTGGAAAATCTCCCTACGGACAGGTAGATCGCCTCTAAGAGCTTGACCGTAACTCTAGACAAAAAATTCTTAACGTGGACACTGGCTTCCTTTCATATCTATCTAAGCTAACACATGGGAAGGAAGGATAACAGAAGTACCTCTTTATCGATGTTTGTCCCTGCACACTCTTGGTTGTGCTTCGATCCTTTACTTCTCACTGGATCCTGTGGACAAAACAAGATACGACCTCTTCCTACCCTATTGATATTAGCTTGAAAATAGATCTATCAATAAATGATAAGTTCATGTGACATTATACACAAACTAGAAAGAAACAGGCCAAGCGTGTCATATTGATGAGAATAACGACAATAGTACTTACAATCGTATATGTGAATGTGACAGCTTCGTTGAGTCCTCTTTGTCTAACCCTTGCCTGAAAGATCCACAACCTGGACAACAACAACTTCACTGATCACTCTCCTTTGGTTGACTGTGTGTTTTCTCCAAGATCATAAGTTTCATACTAGCAGTTCTTCCCCTTCCACCATCATAGAGCCTGCTTATATAGGTTAAGAGGAGCTTAACCTCTTGGGTTATGTTTAGAACAAGTTGGGAACTTCCTCCTTAGATCAAGGATCTCTTGATGAAACCAAGAATTCGAACACAACTGCCTCCTAATCTCGAAATGTCCTCCCCTTATTCTCCTCAACGGGCCAACTACTACCTCAGAGTAGGCAGCGCTCCCTTAGAAGGGGCATCAGAGCACTGTAGTGCTTCCTGGTAAGATTTGGGGGTGCACCAGCACTCTCAAGATGAGCAGCGCTCCTTCAGAGGGGGCAGGGGAGCACCAGTGCTCCTAGGGCTGATATAGGGGAGCGCTCCCCCTCAAAACCTCTGTTTTAGAGCTCTCTTCAGGTGTCAAGAGTTATTTGACTTCAGTAAACCAGTTCTTCTTCTTCAAATCAAGCACATGAGATGTTTTTAAGTGTCTCCTTAGTGTCATCGGCATGGCAGTATGCTTGAACATCATTTGCGACACTTTTGACCAACTTGCGACACTTGTGAAAGTTACAAGGAGGATGCGACACTTATGACGATTGAGAGGGACATGCGACACTTATCCTGCTGAGTAATTTTGACGTGTAACACTCCCTCTCTCCTATACATGGTAAGGCCTGCATAGGGAAAGACCTACACATGGAAATAGATAGAAATTGAAAGGAATGGCACAACCTATACCTAGACCTATACCCTTCCTTGACATACATAATGCTCTCATACCCTCTCTCCTCTCCCACTCCTTATTCCCCTATTACCCCCACTTTCTCTTCCACCTCTCTCCCACCCTTTCTGTCGCTCCTAGTTTTTAGTCTCTGTCTCACTCTCTCTCTTCCCCTCTTTCTCTCTCTATCCCCCATCTCTATCTCCCTTTGTATCCCCCTTTTCCTCTCACTCTCTCTCTACCCCCCTTATATGTCTCCTTCTCTCCCACCTACTTATCAGTATCCCTCTCTCAAGCCCTTCTTTGTCTCATTCCACCTCCCTCTCACAATTTCTCTATACCCTCCTCTTTCTCTTCCTTTCTCCCCCTCTTACACACTCATAAAATCCCTTTATCTCCCTACCTCCTTCCTCTCTCTCCCCCCTCACTTCCACTATCTCTCCTCTATATATCCTACATCTACTGCTCTCTCCTACATTTATCTCTCTCTCTACCCCCTATCTATTTTCCTCTCTCTCCCTCTCACACTCTCTCTACTTCCCTTCTATTCCCTCCTCTCTCTTCCTTCCACACTCCCACACAAAATATTTCTATCCCCCATCTATGTCTTCCTCTCTCTCTCCCTCCCATGCTCTCGCACAATCACTCTCTACCTATTCTCTTTCTATTCCTCTCTCTCCCTCTAACACTCATACACACTAGTAAGTTTGGTACCTTGCAAGGAAAAGCATAATAATTAAGGGCATGGCCTTGACCTAGAAATGACAATGCATGTTAAGACCTATACCTTGACCTAGACCTAGACATAGACCATGACCTAGAATTTGACTATGACCCAAACCACTCCCCCTCCTTC
>ML792379.1:88628-112091 GCA_009831015.1 Picea engelmannii | reverse complement strand
TCTCACTCTCACTCTCTCTCTCTGCCCCTCTTTATATCTTTCTCATTATACCTCCATCTCTATCTCTATCCATCTCACTCTTAACCTCTCATTTTCTCTTGCTCGATCTTTCCCTTCGTACCCTTCTTTGAATCCTCCCTCTCTCTCTACCCTATACTTTATACCCCTCCTCCCTATCTTGCTCTCTCCCCCTTTCACACAGACTCTCTCTATACTACTCTCCTCCCTCTCTCTCTCCCCCTCCCTCGCACTATCTCTCCTCTCTCTCTCTCTCCTACATATGTCAGATCTCTCCCACCTCTCCCTCTCTATCCCCCCTCTTGGTCTACCTTTCCCTCCCTCTTTCATTACCAAACTATCTCTCTCTCTCTATCTCTCTCTTACATCTACCCCTGTCCCCCTCACTTTATAAACCCGTTTTTCTCTATCCCCCACTCATATCCCCTTTCTCTACTTACCTCTTTATCCCCCTTTTCTCTCTCTTCCTCCTTCCACTCATTGTCTCTCTCTACCCCCCTCTTGGTATCACTCTCTCTCCCTCTCACAATATGAAACAATTCATCCCTACGTCCCTTCTCTCTTTATCTCTTGCATCTAACCATACCTCTCTCGTTCACTGTATCCCCCTCCCTCTCTCTCCCTTGATCTCTTTTCCTCTATCTACCCCCCTTCCCTCTCCCTCTGCCCCCCCCACTCTCTCTACCCCCTCTCTTTGTCTCCCTCTCCCTCACTCTCACACACTCTATTTTTCTTCCTCTTTTCCCCTCTCACACTCTCTTTATTCCTCTCTCTCCACCCCCCTCCATGTCTTTCTCTCTCACACTATATATAAAGTTTTGTATATCACAAGGAAAGAAATGGCATTGAACTAGACATGTCAAAACCTAGACCTAGACATAGCAAGACCTAGACATGGTAAGGCATGGAAATACCTAGACCTAGACCACAGACCATGACGTAGACCATATACCGTGACCTAGACCTATACAATGACCATGACATAGGCCATGAAAGAGACCTAGAGATAGACCTATTTCATGACCTATACCACCACATAGACCTTGAGCTAGAGCTAGACCATGACCTATATCTAGACCATGAAAATGAACATGACCATGACCTAGAGCATGAGCTAGACCTAGAACATGAGCTAAAGCTTGACCGAGACCATGACCTACACCCCAATAGCTCCATATAATCCTAGGAATAATCTATACTCTTGATCCAAATTTAGGAGAGGAGTGAGATGATTAATACACCGAATACAATAACAGAGATATTTGAAGAACAACACATATATACAGTGAACAATATCTTCTATTGAATAAATGAAATAGGTTGAAACTGTAAAACTGCAGAACTAAAATACTTGCTCAAATGGTGGTAGCTATCTTTGAGAAGAGATGTGGCTACTACATGTATCCTTCTGAGAAGAATGATTACAATGAGGCTCCAGAGGCCTTTCTAACATTACTCATGAATGTCAAAACCCTAGATATCCAAAAACCTAACCCTAGGAGATGAAACACCAAACGTTATGTGGGCTCCTATGGGTAAGTTTGTAGTTCAACTTCTCGGGGTCATAACTTTTTCATATGAATTTCGTTTTAGGCACGTGATAGCCCATTGGAAAGGTAATTTTGAGAACTACATATTGTGCCATCAAACACTAAATTTGTCCATAGTTTGACTGTGGTGAACCAAAAAAACATTGTTTGGGGCCCCAAAATGGCCCTGGAAGTACAAAAACATGTGCTGACATGAAAACATACAAAATAATCCCATTGGATTAGGTGGGAGGCCACCAATATCCACTTGGAAGATGTTTAGGGCTTCAAACAGCCCCAAAATTGTAGAACCCAAAATTAAAAATAAGTACAAAAGAACGTGTTGAACTAAAAATTATCAAGAGGAGTCAGTTGGAATAGGTGGGTGGTCACCAATATCCACTTCGATCATTCCTCACCCCTTAGGAATAAATGGTATCCATTTCATTGAGTTCCCCCATCAGGTGAGGAAAATTCTATTGAATTTGGGCCTAGGTGAGCCACTCTCCTTGGTGGAGGAGTTGCCTTGCCTTGAAACCTGATAAAGTTGGATCCTCTGTTGGTGAGTGCCCTTGACCTATGTGTCCACTATATGATCATTGGATGAATGTTCCATGTAATCAAGGTTGAGCTATGTTCGTGTCAGTTGTTATTCAATCTCTGAGGTGTCCAATAATGGTGGAAAATATGGTCGAAGGAGGTCCACATTGAACACTAGGTGCAAGCCAAGGAAGGGTGGAGTGTTGAGCTCAAAAGCATTACTACCCACATCCTTGGTGATAATTTAAGGCCCATAGCAAAGTGGAGAAGCTTTCGATGGGGCTTTGTAAGATGTTTTTTTTGCAAATGTAACCACACCTTTTCTCCAACCTGAAACTGGTGCGGTACCCTGTGTTGATCATGGTGTTGTTTGTACTTAGAATTGGCTTTCTAAAAAATACCATGGACCTATTAGAGGATGTGTTGAATATGCTCAATGAATCTGGTGGTTTTTTCAATCTCATAAAAAACATGGGAAGAGTCTACCTGTGTTTTTGCAAGAGGTAGTGCAACATCAATGGGACCCAAGGGTTGGAATCCCATCCCTACTTGAAATGGGCTATGGATAGTGGAGCTATGGACAACCATGTTGTAACTGTGTTGAACATAAGGTAGACTCTCATCCAATGTACAAATATGCTTATAGTTGTACATGTGCAAGATGTGCACACTCATCTTATTGACGACCTTTATTTGGCCCTCTATTTGGGGGTGGAAAGAAGTAGATTTAGTGAGCTTGGTGTCAAACAGTGTCCATAGAATCAACCAAAATGTGTTGAGGAACCTGTTGTCCCAGTCGGAGATGATGGTATATGGTATCCCAAAATGGACCCACACTCGTTCAAAGAATATCTTGGCAGTATATACCATTGTGATTTTATTCTTGCAGGCTGTGAGGATGTTCATCTTCAAAAATGGCTCAACGACCACAAATATACAATCATTCCATTGCTTGGTGGCTAGAAATGTAATCCATAGAGATGGATTCCTAGGGCTTCTTGAGGGTAGGAAGAGGGGTTTATAAGCCATGATTCTTGATGGTTGGCTTGGTAATGGCACAGGTAGTGCACGATATGATATACTTGTTGATGTCCTGTCAAATTTTTGGCCAATAAAAATGTTTTTATAGAAGGACCACAATTTTCTCCATGCCAAAATGTCCCTCTACCTGATTGTAGTTGGCTTCCCAAATAATATTTGCATTCTCTCTTGGAGGAATGAAAAAATGACCCAGATGGCATAACAGTCTATCCTAAAGGTTAAAATCGATTACATTCGCATATGTACCCAAGAGCTGATAGATGGTGGCAAAGTAGAGATCTTGTTGATAAAGTTGGGGCCACTCAGATGCCTCATGTTCATAGGAATGGATCACATTGGTGAGTGAATCCATGAGAGGTCAACTGAGGCAGTTGAAAACACAATTTGTTCTCCCTGTCTTATACTCGATGTTGAGATGGAACTACTACAAGTAGGTGGACAACTTATGATGGAGGTCGATCTACAACTTCCCTTGTGTCTGTATGAACTGTAGAGGCTTGTGATCATTGTGGATGATCATCTCCTTTCCCATAATGTAATGTTTCCATCGATGACGGGCTTGTACAATGGAATACATTTCCTTGTCATAGGTGGGGTATTTCCGGACAGTATTTGAGAGTGTCTCACTATGGTATACCATTGAATGACCATGTTGAGTGAGAAATGAACCTACAACATAGTTAGATGCATCAGTCTGAATCCTGAATGGTTGTTGCAGATCGGGCAAGGAGAGTACTAGAGATGAGAACAAGTGATGCTTCAGATCATCAAATGCTCATTGTTGTTCCTTCCCCCACATGAAATTTTCCCTTCCACCACCCTTGTTCACTTGGCTCAGGGCCCATGAAATATGGGAGAATCCCAACACAAACCATCGATAGAAGTTGGCCAGCCCCATGAAGCTCTACAGTGAGGTTAGTGCATTCGAGGTTGTCTAGTCACGGATGACTTGGCTCTTAGTTGGATAAACATGTACCCCATTCTCATCAACAATGTACCCCATGTATTGGACCATGTTCATTCCAAAGGATCATTTTTCCAAATTGGCATATAGATTGCATTGTCGCAGAGATCTCAAAACCTGTTGAATATGCCACATGTTCTCCTACCAAGTTCTACTAAATATAAGGATTTCATCCAAATATACCACCAAAAAAGGAGTTGGTGAAGTGTCTCAATACATCATGAATAAACCTCATGAAAGTGACTGGTGCATTTCTTAAGCCAAAGGGAATGACCATCCATTTGAAAACACCTTCATTAGATTTCAAAGTTGTCTTCCATACATCAGTTGGTTCGATGGGAACCTGATGGTAGCCAGACTTTAGGTCAATATTATTGAATAACTTTTCCCCCTTGAGTTGGTCAAGAAGGTCATCAATCCTACGAATTTGGTACCTATTCCTGACTGTGATTTTGTTTAATGCTCTGTAATCAATACATAGTCGTCGAGTCCCATCCTTATTCGTCACAAGTACAATTGAGATTCTGCAAGGGGATGAGTTGGGTTTGATGTGTCCCTTTTGAAGAATTTGTTGGATCTGACGCTTGATTTCATCATTTTCCATCAGCGAGTGATGATAGACTAGTCCATTAGGAAGAGTTGCATCGGGGATTAGATCAATTGGATTCTTTACTTGGTAGTGTGTCGATACCCCGATGGGTGAGGAGAAGATGTCTCTGTGCTCTTCCACAATCCCATCCAATTGCTTCTGCTGCAAAGAGAGGCTCTGTGTAAAGGCCACGAATGTGGCAGCAACATTCTTCTTACTATGAGCACAAATTACAAAGAAGATGAACCTATGAGTCTGTGAAATGACCTTACTACATTTCTTAGCAAATATTAAAGAAATAGCAGTAGGTGGCGCTACCTCTGGTATCCTGTACAATTTTCTACCCAAAGTAATAATAACACTGTAGGGTATAGACTCATACACAACATGATGCTTCCACTAATATGGTTGTCCTAAAATAAAATCACAAAATTCAAGGGGAGAAATATCACACAATGCCTCTTCTTTGAAAGTCTTGATGTCGTAGGGCAGACGACAGTGTTGGCTGACACAAAGATCTTTTCCTTGACGAAGCTATCTAATGGTGTAGGGTTGCGAATGAAATTTCTCTGGTAGGTCCAAATTCTTGACGACCTCTACAGAGATCATGTTCTTCTGACTACCGCTATCAACGAGGAAATGAAGCAGAGCCACCTTTACTCACATCTGCGAGTGAAAGAGGTGTTTCCCTTCCTTAGGTTCTTCTAGTTCTCTTGGCTGGACTTTGGTGGTAGTGAAAATGGCATTGGATTCAACATTGATAATTTTCTTCCCTCCTTCTAGATTTGATTCAGAGTCAGAATCAGCCTCTGACTCGAAATCCTTCATCTCATCCATGAGTGAATTCTTAGAGTGACGTTTTTTAGTGTTGTGCCAAGGGATGTTATGGTATTCACACCATTTTTCTGTATCCTTCTTCGTCTTCTCATTGTCCTTCTTTTGTTGCAGCTTGGACTAGTTTTCCTGAGAGAGGCCATATTTTCTTTGTCCTTTACTATGTGGGTTGGGGTTGCCTTTTCCCTGCTTTGTTTGTGATAATTTTTCATATCTAAACTCTCGCCTCTTCTGCTTAAATTTATGCTCGATCTTGACAACATATCTAAAAGTCATACCCAATGAGGCGATGTCCATAAAATCCATTCTATTTGAATGTATCTATGAAAAAAATCACAATATTTGAGCACCATATGTCACTCAGAGTCTTTGATACCTAATTTGGTGCATAGGGTATGGAAAATATTGGTGAAATATGGTATTGTATCATCCCTTTTCTCACGCACGGTGGTTCATCTAGTGTACTAGTCCTCGTAGCTTCCAACAAGGTAGTATTGTTATTTAATGACATATCAGAAGGAATCCCATGTAGGTATAACCACAGATATTGCATATTCCTATATGGCCTTTTGGTCAGAGTAAGTGTCCCACCAGTCCTTACCATGGGGGATGACCTTTAGGAGTGCAAAGAAATCTTTTCCCTATCACAAAAATTGTGTACCAAACAATACCCTTCGAGCAGATCAACCATTTATCTACATCATCTGCATCTATCAGTCCTTCAAATAATGGAATATCAAAATTTACCTGTACCTTGAAGGGGGTTGCATGGCCACTTGATGAAGATGATTCTCCTATGGGTAGTTGTCGAAGGATATACACAAAGTTGTCCATCATTTCATTCCTTTTTCTCCCAAGGGATTCTTGAGAAATTTTTTAAAAGGATCTTCCTCTCCATTATCTTTATTTTCTTCCCCCATGGGTTGTTGTCAGTCTTGATGAAACTGATCTTGAAACTACTCTATTGGTTTGTGTTCGAACTTCTTGTACCCATATCTTGTCAGGGACATGCATGAATAAAAATAAATGATGAATAGACAGATCTGATACCATAGATCAGGATTTAGGAGTGGAACAAACTGATTAACAGATTGAATACAATAAACATAAAGATATGAAGAAAAAAAAAAGATATCCAGTGAATAATATATTCTATTGAGTAAATGAAATAGGTTGAAACTGTAAAACTGCAGAACTGAAACACTTCCTCAAATAATGGTAGCTATCTATGAGAAGCAATGTGGCTGCTATGCACATCTGTCTAAGCATAATGATTACAATGAGGCTCCATAGGCCTTTTTAATATTACTCATGAATTCCAAAACCCTATAAATCCAAAAACCTAACCCTAGGAGATGAAACACCAAACGTTATGTGGGCCCCTATGGGTAAGTTAGTACCTCAACTTCTCAAGGTCTTAACTTTTTCATACAACCTCCATTTTAGGCACGTGATATCCCATTGGAAAGGTATTTTTGATAAATACACATTACACCATCAAAATTTAAATCCGTGTACAGAAAGATGTGCTGACATGATAACATACAAAATAAGCCAATTGGATTAGGTGGGAGGCCACCATTATCCACATGGAATATGTGTATGGATTTAGATATCCCTGGAAGTGTAGAACTCACATTTACAAAGAAGTACAAAATAACATGTTGAACTAAAAATGTCAAGAGGAGCCAGTTGGAATAGGTGGGTGGCCTTCAATATCCACCTAGATCAAATCTACCCTTAACCCCCTCCACACCGAGGCCCTAAGTTCACTATGCCTATACCTCTTGTTTAATAATGATATTCTATGGATATGACTGTTCACAGATAGTTTAATAATGATTTTACAAGGTTTAATGATGATTATGCTTTTTTATTTTAATATAAGCACAATATTTTAGTGGATTCAATATTATTTATATGGAATATTTATTATTCTTTGAATGTTTTTATTAATTCATTTTTAAATTAGTTTGTCTTTCACATTTCTTACCATTTTGTTGATTTGATATGATTTGATTGTCAAGTTTTCTCATGTCTCTCTCGGATTTCCCATTGTTTGATTTTATGTGTAATGTATAATGATTTTATGTGTAATGGTATCCAAGCAGACCGCTCGGATACCACTGACCTAGATTTAGGAGCGGAATGGACTGATTAACAAAATGAATAGAATAAACACATAAATATGAAGAACAACATGGATATCTAGTGAACAATATCTTCTATTAAATAAATGAAATAGGATGAAACTGTAAAACTGCAAAGTTGAAACACTTGCTCGAATAGTGCTAACTATCTATGAGAAGAGATGTGGTTGCTACGCACATATGTCTGAACAGAACTATTACAATGAGGCTCCATAGGCCTTTTTAACATTACTAATGAATGCCAAAACCCTAGACATCCAAAAACCTAACCCTAGGAGATGAAACACCAAAATTTATGTGGGTTCTTATGGGAATTTGGTACGTCAACTTCTCGAGGTTGTAACTTTTGCATACAACCTCCATTTTAGGCGGGTGACAGCCCGTTGGAAAGGTATTTTTGATAACTACGCATTACACCATCAAACTCTAACTCCGTCTATAGAATGACTGTGGAAAGACAAAAAACAATTGTTTAGGGCCCCAAAACGTCCTTGGAAGTACAAAAAGATGTGTTGACATGAAAACATACAAAAATAATCCAGTTGGATTAGGTGTGAGGCCACCAGTATCCAGCTGGAATATGTGTAGGGATTTAGAAAGCCCCATAACTATAGAACCCACAATTAAAAAGAAGTATAGAAGAACATGTTGAACTAAAAAGTGTTAAGAGGAGCCAATTGGAATAGCTGGGTGGCCTCCAATGTCCACTAGGATCATCTGTACCCTTGACCCCTCCACACCTAGGCCCTAAGTTCACTATGCCTATACCTCTTGTTTAATAATGATATTCTATGGATATGACTCTTCATATATAGTTTAATAATGAGTTTACATCGTTTACTGATGATTATGGTATGTTGATTATGATTTTTTATTTTAATATAAGCATAATCTTTTAGTGGATTCAATATTATTTATATGGAATATTTATCATTCTTTGAATGTTTTTATTAGTTCAATTTTAAATCAACTTGTCTTTCACATTACCTTTTTGTTGATTTGATATGATTTGATTGTCAGGTTTTCTCATGTCTCTCTCAGATTTCCCATTGTTTGATTTTATATTATAAAATATCCATGATTGAGATTTTTTCTTATGATATTGGCATAGACTATGTATTATTGGAAAACTTGTTCGAGAAGGCCAATTTGGGTAAATTTTGGGAATCACACAGGATCATATCATGCGACAAGTGAGAAGAGGAGCAACATGCATGGAAAACAATTAGCATATTTTCAGGAGTGAACGTGCAAAAGGAGGAATTTAGTTAGGAGTTTTGGGACATTTTGTCCACGTTGTAATGGGATTAGCCCTATTGTAACACTATAAATATGTAATGGTTTTTTGGGGTTCGGAAGTGTTATCGCACAATTTTTACTTGCCCAAATCCAAAGGCAAGAGAAACAATATTGACATAACAAGGGGGTGACCTGTCACTGTCACCTTAATAGGAAACCCCTTTTTGTTTAGGAGTGGAATAAACTACCCCAAGGGAGACATCCCTAGTGACCTCAATGGCTCGCAAAATGAAGCAAAGAGATAAATATACCCGCGCTCTCATTGTTCACTCAAATCAAATGGTACTATTGGGTTTATGTCTTATGAGATGAAGCATGTAATGGATGAAGTGTAACTTCCCAGAACAAGACAATAAGAAAACATGTGGGAGTCTCAAGTACGAAAATGATGTTAGTGCTTCAATAAGACAATAAACCAATGATGTAAATGCCAACTGATAATAGTGCAACAGTTAATAATTTTACAACATCAATGAGAAATATGTAACAACTACAAAGATACTCTTTAGAAATTTCCTTAAACGACAATAAAAATGTGGCATTTAGTGCATAAAATGATAGTAACTTGTCCTAGACAAATTCTGAAGTGATTAGCTAGAAAATAATATGAATTATGCAGAAAATTCATTGTTTTTGGATGGATGTAGAAAATGTTTACAACAACAACAAGCATTAGTGCTTAGAATTCCAAGCAAATATCATGGAAACTTAGCATTTATCAAGTAGATTATTTAATAATTATCACAAGAAAATGATGACGATGTTATGGAAATGTTAGTTGAGTGTATGTAGAAAATTACAAGGTTAGTATGGTTGTAGTAAATATTTTGTAAAAACAACAACACAACTAGTTAATTTATCTAAGATAGGGTTAGCATTAGTTAGTGGAAGCTTCAAAGAAGAGAGTATGAGAGTTGTTTGGTCACAATCCTTCACAAGAGAAAGTATACATGATCCTTTTGGGCTATGGAGTCTTTGATAGCAGTAAATAACATGGAGAATGTAATGATTATACTTGCCTAAAGATAAATGAGTTCAAACCTTGTAGAATAACACCTTAAGTCGTTAAGTATCCAAGGCCTCAAGGATAAATTCAACTAGAGAGTAGGTTCTTCTAGGCTCTAGTGAATTTATCCTTCTTTATACTATTGAAATATATTTTATGAAACAAGCCTCTAGAAAAGGACTTCTAAGGTGCTAGCACTTTAGGGATCTAGAAGCCTTAATCTAGTCAGAATGTTCTTAACAATAATTGGAAAGATCAAGAATGAAGAAATACCTTATGTTCCGTCTCCTAGGGTTTCTTAGCAAGCAATTTCATAATCTTTAATATGAATAAGTAAAATTCACCACAAAAATTTAATTCATAAACATATTGCAACATTTACTTACTTGACCAAGAATAATCAAGCATGAAAATCCATAGTTTGCAGAGATTGCCACCAAAATAGCCAAGAAACATCATAAGCAAGCTCCTTCAAGCCTAGCGCATGATAAAAAGAAATGATAAACTCCAAAATAACACAAATTTCATCCAAAGTATGCCACTAGGGTGAAAATTTCAGTCCTCCCTCTTGTGAGGGGAGATTTATGACAAAAAATGAATGTACTTTATCTTTATTTATACCAAAATTTGACCTTTAATTTATTTACGTCAAAAAATCAAGGCCGACCCTGAACGATTATTACAAAATTAAATTATGCACAAAATAAAATCAATTTTCATCTAAAGACCCACTTAAGGGTGATGTCATGCCCTTATAGGGTGAACATGGGCCTCCATGATGAAATGTTGGGCATAGGAAGTGAAATGTTGGGCCTATAAAGGCCAATGCTCAGGAGGGAAGGGAACAATCCTTTTGGTCTAGGTCCACCAAAGTGATTCGAAAGGAAACACCCTTCTTCTTATTGGAAGAATCCCTCCATCTTTGTCCTGCCCCCTGGTTGGGGATTCAACATCCATCTGTGGGATTTGAGCCCTCATGAAGTTTCGAGATAATCATTCCCTCATGTGCACTTGTCCACCAAGAAAGGTCCTACAGTAACAACAAGTACGCCCTCTAGGTTTTCATAAGTCACAAGGATCATAGCATGTAAATCACATACAATAATTAAATCACCCGAACATGTGCATCAAACCTCCCTTAACCCTAAATAAATGATCAAATACATTATGCAATTTGACAAGTTTAGATTTGGAGAGGGTGTTAGGGTGTCCTATTGGGCTAATCCCCTTTAATTTTGTGTTTTTTACCAGTTAGATTCTGGTCCAATTCATGCAAGTGTATGAGGTGGCAAGGGGTAACTATTTGGGCATGGGGTGTGTGTGATAATAGGGAAATGTAAATTATTACTTGTGGGTTCCTTTATGGAGGGTGAGTTGCACCTTGTCATGGATGGAGAAGTTTCCAAGCCCACTGATTGACATTTCTTATTTTTATCTTTTTTTCTTCATGTTGGAAGGAAAGAGTTGATGGCCACTACCCTGGCTTAGTGACCAGCTAGTGGTAGTGTCATCCACAAACATTTGATGGATATGAGAAGGTTGCCTCGTGATGAGACCCTCTTTCTCTTCGCCATGCAACCAAGAGCCACTACCCTGGTTTTTTTACTAGATAGGTGGTAATTCTATACCTCTACATGTCCATGGTCATAATAGTTCATCTCCTAATGAGACCTTCTATCCATCAAATAGTACCTTGATTGTTCATGTTATCTTGTGGGTCCCCTTTTGTTACTGAGAATATCTTCACTTATTTCCCGAGTATCCCTAGGCACTTCTTTCCCGAGTATCCCTAGGCGAAGAATCTCAAAGGTTTCAAAATTGGATTTTAACTCTTTCTAGCTACTTTTACCCTCTGGTCCTTTAGCCCCTTCTTCCCACGAGGTAAGGTACAACCCTTCCTAGGTTAGCCAACCCAAATGCATAAAAAGAAAGGGGATATGGAAGGAATAAATATGGAAAGTGGTAAGTATGGGGGGAATAGATGATGACTCTTAAAATATCCACCCAGTAGAAACCCATCCTAAATATGGAAAGTGGTAAGTATGGGGGGAACAAATGATGACTCTTCAAAGATCCACCCAGTAGCAACCCATCGTAAAGGGAAATTAACTTACTAGGGAAATGTGTCACCCTCCCAGTTTTAAACAAGGAAAAGAGAATAATTTCCAACCAAACGTCATGAAATGAAGATGGATTCAGTACAACATGTTCAAGTTCTTCAAAAATTAGAGTGATACATACCATGATACGTGCGCTCACTACCTCACGAAGCAAGACCCAGTTCCACTTCAGGACCAAGCTAGTGTTATGGACATTCTTGCTGGTGATATGTGGAATATACTTGAAGAAAACAGGGGCCCTTTGGGGCCATGCTTAGGTCGCCCGAGTCTCGACACTCCATGTCTAGAACTTGTGGGCCTCAGGACACGATCTCCTTAGTTATCCCTAGGATAGGGGATAACATCTGCCTCCAACTGAAGGACATGTTCTCACCATAGAGTGCATGCGAACCTTAGCATCTATGGTATGACCTATACCTTCTAAGTCTCAAAAAAATATATTAGTAACATCTAGGGTGGTGATATCACCCCTTTTCCATCTATGATATAAAAATTGAAATAAAACAAATTATAATCATGAGCATACATATATACATAATGAAACAAGACAATATGAAAAATTAAACTACAACTATACTGAAATGATATGCAATGGTATTTACAATGGATGCACCTTCCTACCTACTTCTACTTACCTGTTGGTTGAATGCTAGGTGCAGTCATATAGCCAGTGAAAACATCCTTGAAATTCCTTATAGTGCCTTGCTTTGTTCCTCATAATAAACCAAAGCAATGACAAGTTAAGCACAAAAATAATGTGAGTTATATCATTTATCATATCATAGGAAATCGTAAAGTATATATCATGGAGGAGGGATGGAGGAACAAAATTATACCAATTTTCACTTCTAGGAAAGTGCTCAATCCATCTCAGAAAGGGGTCGTGAAATTCAAAGGCTCAAAAGACTGACTTAAAGAGTCTCAAGGTTGGATACCTTGGATGTCATCACATCCTAAGGCCTGAGAAGGGACTAGCAAGAACCTAGGGGATGATTGGAAACTTCTTAGGGGAGTGTTGAAATATTAAGATAATAAACTTCCTCTTAATGTATTCAACCTACCCTTGAATTATAAAACAAGGCTATGCCCTAGAGAAAAATTGGGACAAGGAACATGTTACCCAATTGCATCCTTAGTGACATAACGAGGTAAAGTAATTGAAGGGAACTAGAAAACCTTGTCACAAGTATCCTACTTTAGGCAAGAAATGTCCTCACCCTTATCAAGATCTGAGCACAATGGTGGTTGATAATATTCTTCATAGAATAAATCCAAGTGATCAAAGGAACGCTCATAAAAATACTCAAGGTATTACTGGAAATCATTATGAAAACATAGCACTGGGTCATCCTTGGGTGTTTGGAAGATGTCTGTAACTATATCATCTCCTTAATGCCAAATGTTATAATTAGTAGTAACCTGATATGATAGTTGTAAAGGAAACATTTGGAAATTATCCTCAATGTCATAAATATGATCCCCATCATAACCAATCACATCCCATTTACGTCTCCCAACATGTATGAACTCTTCAATATTATTAACCATGTCATTTCCTTTTAAAGCATCCAAGGGCTCCTATAACACCTTTTCTTTCCAAATCACAAAATAAAGAATCATCAAAATATTGGAAAGGGAAACAACTTATCGTATTCACTTCTTCATGTGTAGGAGTGTCAAATGATTGGATGACTTCATCAAATAGAAGAGAAGGAATCAATTCCTTGTCCTCATGAATTTCCTCTACATCTTTAGTTTCATCACAATAAGAAAGGTATAGCACATCCAAGGATTCCCTTACTTATCCATCTTCTGAATCATAGAATAGGGTATGTTAAAAAGGAAAATGACTAACCTCATCCTCTTTTTCTTGTGTAGGAAGAATAGGATATTGGATGGATTCATTAGAGGGAGGAGAATACATTAATACTTCATCATCATGTTTGATATATTCAAGCTCTGGCCTTTCAACCAGGTTCTCATTATCCTCAGTAGAAGCATTATTAAATTGTTTCTCTTCATTATGGGATTGGTAACCTCCATTAAGATCCTAAACCTTTTGTTGGTTGGTGATTTTTCCCCCTTTTTCTTGTAATTTACTAATGAAGATCTCAAGGGAAGGTAATCTCTCCATACTAAGAGAACTTGGGATGTCTTTGGGGTCATTAACCTTGACTTATGGAACAAAAGAATGTTCTTCCTTGGATGAGGAGATGTTGTCTTCGACTTCTGTGGCCATGTCAAAAGATTCTTGGATTTAACTTAGGCCCTCTTTATCGAGCACGAATCCTGATTGTCATGAGAATTCCTTGATAAAGAGGAAAAGGATGAAGTGGGGTCCAGGACGATAGGTTCTAGCCCGAGTTTTCGTGATAGCTTTTGGAACTTGGTATGGAAATCCCTAGAAGTATCATTTTCATTCTTATTTATCTAATTAAGTCTTTGTTGTAACATGTTTGGATCCTCCTAGACTTTCCATATTTTAAGGAAAACTTCCTCTAATTGATCCATGGATGTAATAATAGAATTAGGGAGACCATCATACCATCTTCTGGTAGCACCATGAAGAGTAGCAGATAAAATTTTCATTTCTAGGTCTTCAACATCATCATTGATAGGGTGGAGTTTAAAGAAGGCCCAAAAGTCACTCATATGGTCTTCAACGTTTTCCTCATCACTACCAATGAATCTTGGGAGCCATTTTTCATACCTCATAGGAATTTTTTGAGGGTAACCCGGAATTTGACTCATATCCGAGAGTTTAAAATTACTTGGGTCCCATTGAGAAGCGATTTTTATCTTTATCATTAGAGGAATCACCAGAAAATCCTTCTAGGAATTATCAAAGGGAAAAGAGGGAATCATCCTCAATGGAGTCGCCAGGTAATATTTTTTAAGTAAAGGCTTTGAATGGAAGACTTACTAAAAAAGTTTTCTTGAGTAAAGTTGACTTAGTGTTCTCTACAAATGGTGCCAAAAATGTTATTGTGCAATTTGTAATTTCCCAAAGCCCATGGCAAGGGAAACAATATTGGCATAACAAGGGGGTGACCTATCACTTTCACCTTAATAGGAAAACCCTTTTTGTTTAGGAGTGGAAGAAAATACACCAAGGGAGACATCCCTAGTGACCTAAAGGGATGGTAAAATGAAGCAAACATATAAAGATACCCGCCCTTTCACTGGTCACTCAAATGAAATGGTATTGTTGGGTTTATGTATTACCTTTCTAGAACAAGAAAATTGATCCGGATTATGTTGGAAACAAAATGAAAGTAGAGAAATTACAATGAAATACTCATGAAGCTTTCCAGAAACATAGAAATACAACAATACTTGATTTCTATTAATAAAATAATTGTAAAGAAACTGTAAAAATACAAAGTGCAAGACTCGCTAGAATGGTGACATGTTTATCTATGAGAAGAGATGTGATGGCTATAGTCATTCACAAGAAGATGATTAAAATGAGGCTTTGAAGGCCTTTTTTACATTAAATAGGAATTACAAAACCCTAGACATCCAAAAATCTAACCCTAGAAGGTGAAACACCAAAAGTCATGTGGGCACCTATGGATAAGTTGGTACCTCAACTTCCCGAGGTCATAAATTTTGCATACGACCTCGTTTTTAGGTGTGTGATAGCCTGTTGGAAAGGTCTTTCAAATAAATACACATTCAACTATCAAAATCTGACTATGTCTATAGTTTGAGTTTGGAGAGAAAAAAAATACTCTTTAGTCCTCCAAAATAGACCTAGAAGTACAACAAGATGTGATGACATGAAAACATAGAAAATAAGCCAGTTGGAATAGGTGGGAGGCCACCAGTATCCACCTGGAATATGTGTAGGAATCCAGACAACCTTGAAAGTGTATAACCCATAATTACAAAGAAGTACAAAAGAGCATGTTGAACTCAAAAATGGCAAAAGGAGCCTATTGGAATAGGTGGGTGGCCACCAATATCCACCTCGATAAAAAATAAGCAAACCTATGAAAGTCTCAAGTACATAAATGATATTAGTGCTTCAATAAGACAATAAACCAATGGTTTAAATGCCATTTGATAAAAGTGCGGTGGTTAATAAGTTTACAATGACCATGAGAAATATGTAACATCTGCAGAGATACTCCTTAGAAAGTTCTGTAAAAGATAGTAAGAATGTGGCATTTAGTGCATAAAATAATAGTAACTTGTCATATAAAAATTTTGAAGTGATTAGCTAGAAAATAATATGAATTATTAAAAAATGACATTGTTTTTGGATTATTGTAGAAAACATTTATACAATAGCAAGAATTAGTACTGAAAATTGCAAGAAAATATCATGGAAACTTAGCATTTATCAAGTAGATTATTAAATAATTATCACAAGCAAATTATGAGTATGTTATGTCAATGTTAGTTGAATCTATGCATAAAATAACGAGGTTAGTATGGCTGTACCAAATGTTTTGTAACAAAAACAACACAATTAGTTAGTTTATCTAATCTTGGGTTAGTATTAGTTAGTGGAAGCTTCAAAGAAGAGAGTATGAGAGTTTTTTGGTCACAATGCTTCACAAGATCAAGTAGACAAGTTCCTTTTGGGATATGTAGTCTTTGATAGCAACAAATACCTTGTATAATTTAATGATTATACTTGTCTAAAGATAAATGAGGTGAAACCTTGATGAATAACACCTTAAGTCTTCAAGGATCTAAGGCCTCAAGGATAATTTCAGCTAGAAGTAGGATGTTCTAGGCTCTAGTGAATTTCTTCTTCCTTGACTATTGAAATATATTTTATGCAATAAGCCTCTAGAAAATGACTTATAAAGTGTTATGACTTTAGGGCTATAGAATCTTTAATCTAGATAAAATGTTCTTAACAATAAGTGGCAAGATAAAGAAGGAATAAACACCTTATGTTTCTTCTCCTAGGGTTTATTAGCAAGCAATGTCATAATATTTAATATGAATAAGAAAAATTGAACACAAACATTTAATGCATAAACAAATTTCAACATTACTTACTTAACCAAGAACAATCAAGCATGAAAAACCCTAGTTTGCATAGATTACCACAGAAATAGCCAAGAAACATCATAAGAGAGATCCTTCAAGCCTAGCACGTGAGCAAATGAAACCATAAACTCCAAAATAGCACAAATTTCAACCAAAGTATTCTACTAGGGAGAACATTTCATTCCTCCCTCTTGTGAGGGGAGGCTTATGATAAAAAATGAATGTACTTTATCTTTATTTATACCAAAATTTGACCTTTAATTACTTTAGGTTAAAAAAGCAGGGCCGTCCCTAAACAATTATTACAAAATTAAATTTTGGACAAAATAAAATCAGTTTGCATCTAAACACCCTCTTAAGGGTGACGACATGCCCTTATAGGGTGATGTTGGGCCTGTGTGATGAAATGTTGGGCCTCCAAAGGACAAAATCCTTTCCCACACATGCCAATAACCTCAAGACTGACCCCAAGGTCACAACCCTAGCAAGTATATGACATCCAGGACCTCAAAAGGCCAACGTTCAGGTGGGAAGAGAAGAATCCCCTGGATCTAGGTTCACCAAAGTGACTTCAAAGGAAATGTCCTTCTTCTTCATGGCAGAAGCCCTCCATCTTTGTCCTCCCCCCTGGTTGGGGTTTCAATGCTCATCTTTGGGATTTGATCCCTCATGAAGGTATGATCTAATCATTCCCTCATGTGCACCTATCCACCAGGAAAGGTCCTACAAAGAAAACAAGTACACCCTCCATGGGTTCATAAGTTGCAAGGATCATAGAATGTAAATCACATCCAATAATTAAATCACCCCAACATGTGCATCAAACCCCCCTTAAACCTAAACAAATGCTCAAATACGTTATGAAATTTGAAAAGTTTAGGTTTTGAGAGGGTATCATAATGTCCTACTGGGATAATCCCCCTTAATTTTTGGGTGTTTCCCAGGTGGATTATGGTCCAAGTCATGCAATTGTATGAGGTGGAATGGGGTGCATGTGATAACAGGGATATGTAGAGTCTTACCTGTGGGTGCCTTTGTTGAGGGTGAGCTACACCTTGTCATCAATTCATATGTTTCCAAGCACACCGATTTCCATTTCTTCTTTTTATCTTTCCTTATTCATGCGACAAGGAAATATTTGATTGCCACCGCCCTGGACTGATGACCAGCTATTGGTAGTTTCATCCATAAACATTTGACGGAGATGATAAGGTTGGCTTGTAATGAGACCCCCTTTCTCTTGGACATGCAACGAAAAGACACTACCATGGTTTGGTGACCAGATAGGTGGCAGTGTCATACTGCTACATATCCATGGTCACAATAGGTCAACTCACGATGAGACCTCATATCCATCAACTAGTACCTTGAGTGTTCATGTTATCTTGTGGGTATCCTTTTCTTACTGAGAATATTTTTACTTCTTTCTAGAGGATTCCTGATTGAAGCATCTTGAAGGTTTAAAAATTGGATTTTAATTATTTCCAACTACCTTTACCCTATGGGCCTTTATCCCCTTCTTCCCATGAGGTAAGGTACAACCATTACTAGTGTATCCAATCCCAATGCCCAAAAATAAATGGGAGCTAGAAGAAATAAAGATGGAAAGTGGTAAGTATGGGGGTAATGGATGATGACTATTCAAATATACACCTAGTAGCAACCCATCCTAAAGGGAAATCAACTTACTAGGGCACTTTGTCACCCTCCTAGTTTTAAACACGGAAAATAGCATAATTTGTAAGAAAATGTCATGAAATAAAGAAGGATTCAATACAACATGTTCAAGTACTTCAAAAATAAGGGTGATACATACCATGATATTTGGGCTCATTATCTCATGGAGCAAGACCCACTGCCACTTTAGGACCAGGCTAGTGTGATGGATGTTGCTGCTGGCGATATGTGGACTATACTTGAAGAAAAGAGGGGCCCTATGGGGCCATGCTTAGGTCACCTGCATCTTGACACTCCATGTGTGGAACCTATGGGATTCAATACATGATGTCCTTAGTTATCCATAGGCTAGGGGATAACAAGGAGTATCTAGGGGTAGAGAATAAGTTGAGGAATAGCTTGTAAGTTCAATACTATTGCTTCTTTTGTTGAGTTGTCGATTATGAGCTAATTTGAAGATAAATCGAGAAACATGTGTGCATTGTAACATAGAACTACTTGGGAAGGTTTGGGTTTTAACTGAAGATCATTGTATGAGTGCAGTGTGCATGAATGTAATGAATACTATGAATGAATAAAATAAGAATCCATCTATTGTGGATGTATCCCAATTTTGGGTGAACCATGTTAAATTACTTTGTTCTAATGTGTTTGTTTTCGTGATATGTTTATTTATTATGTTTCTTGTGCACATGTAATAGATGTTTAATACCTAAATGTGTCTAATGGTTCTATGAATATTATGAATGAGTATATAAGATAAATGTTTCATAGGTTATTATGCTATTATGGTTTTAGGCATAGGATAAATGAATGTATGTTAAGTGAAGGATTAGAATGAATGCCTAATATTCCCCCATGACTGTGGAAAATTGTTCTTGTAGTCCCCATAGGAACCTTGGGTGAGACTTCACCTTTTTGTGGGTCATGTCGAAAGGGTCAGTATCTTTATGGTTTTGTTGGTGATTTATTCTTGAACCCCGGATATTCCCATTCACACCAACAAATGGTTATGTTGTCAAGACTAGGATATACGAATGAGGGGAATGTGGGGGGCGACTAAGGAGGATATCATAGGATGGTTGAATGCTAAGGAGAGAAGGTTTATAGTAGATCATAATCATAATCCATGGATCAATGAAGAAGAATGGTTACAGAGGTATGTTTTTACATATTTGCATGAAATTTTCTTTGTTGATTTCCCGAATGTGTTAGCAAAGTGGATCTAGAGATTTGTTGAACAGATCGAAAGATATCTCACTTATGTTCCAATAAATTGGACTCCTAAGTGAATAAGGGAACTCAATGTTATAATTAACAAGGTATCACACAAAATTTTTTACTGGTTGGATAGCATGTTGGGAGGTTATGTTACTGAATTTTCTATAGATTGTGTCTATTCATATAGTATTGTTGAAAGAGAATTATTTAAGGGACCGTGTGGAATATAATTGAAGTCATTATCCACTTGGATTAATATGTTGTTGTGTGATAAGGGAGTCATGAAGATGGAATCTGATTGGTAAGCTCCTTTTCACATAGGGGGGATTGGTGGTTGACCAGGGAATGGTTTGAGTGTCGTAGAGAATAATGAAAGAGGAAAAAATGATTTGGTGATGTCGATAGAGTAAGAAGGTTTGATAGAAGAGGAGAGCAGAGTATTGTGTAGTGGTAAGATATTTAATTTGAATAGGAAGAATACTTTAGCTAAGAGAGGACGATAACACAATGAGTTTAAAGAGAGTTACACATGCATAATATTCCAGATCATACCATGCATAGAAATTCAGATTAGTCTAGTAGATGAAAATCCCACTCATGCCAGACTCTGTGTTGAGCCCATGACCCCTTGTGTGTCTCTAAGATGTGAAGAAACTTTGGAGATTTTATTTAATAAGGGAAGTAATGATAACAATCAAGGGAGTAAGAGAAGTGGAAGTAATACAATAACTCATCTTTAGATAGTATCATAGAAAAGGAATACCATGTAGAATACGATGGAGAGGGTAGATCCTAGCTTAACGATACCTCTCTTTCAAGGGATCAGGTCAGAATATCCAAAAGAACATTTGTTAATTTATGAAACGATATGGAATGTAAAGAAAATTTAGGATGATTATTTGAATATTTTATAGTTCGAAACAAGCTTTACAGAATGCGCATTTTTATGGTGCATGAATTATCAAAATACTACAGCTATGGGCTAGACTAGAACATTGGCATAGGTAAAACAATATTTATTGAAAGAATTCTAGAATCCTAATTCTGAGTAACATTGCATTGAAGATATAAAGGAGATCAAGAATATAGTAAATGAATTAGTGTGGGATTATGATCAAAGGTTTAAGATACTAAAGAACTAATTAACATTCCATATTCTAAATGAGCAACATAGTGAGTGGTTTATTGTAGGTTTATTTCCACATATATTGTGCCCTTTTATGCAAAACAATATTGTGATGTAGTCAGAAGCTTAGGAAATTGCTAAGAAATTAGAATCATCCCCTGTAGGATAAATTAACATTGGGATGACTCAAGTATAATTGAACTAGCAACGTTGACCATCCAGTTGCAAGAAATTGCTAAAGGGAAAGAGAAGTGTGAAAATGTATGGTGCACTAATTGTAGAACAGAGAGTTAGCATAAGGATGAATTTCCAATTTTCCAATAGTATTTGAATACATGAGCATCGAATTCCTTAGGGACATGGTGCGAGATATGTAATGCGATGGGTCACCACCCTCATAATTTTCCATTGATGCAAAAATATCAGAGCACTGGGAGGAACTCGTTTTGGAATTTTTTCAAGTCAATAGGACATGATGAGAAGGATTGTCACGCATTTGAACTAATGAGAGAATTCACTTCAGATGCTTATAGAGTCCAAGGAGAAGAGTCATAAGGAGGAGATATTCAGTACAATACTCCTAGAGGAGGTTGTAATCAAGGGGGTCAAGGAGGATTCAAAGGTCACGAAAGAGGTGGATTGGGAAGAGGAAGAGTACCTACTATATTTTATAACTATAATCAAATTGAAAATTTGGCGTGAGACTGTCTGAATCCCTGCATGACATGTACGTATTGCAGAGCGGTATACCATGAAACAAAGGATTTCCTATTGGACAAATTGTCATTCATATGTTGTCATTGATGTCAATAGTAATAGTAAGAAGAGAAACAAGGTCAATCTCAGGAAGAAAAAAAATCAACAGAAGAACAACACCTTAAAGATGAAGAAATTATTGACTATTGTTGATCATGATAGGATCAACAATACAATGATAAAAGCTAAAGAGGGTTAGAAAACGTAGAGATCAAAAGATCAAAAGAAATTGGCATGTAGAAAATCAGTAGGTATGGCATGAATGAAACTCCGATCAAATCGTGACCGTTGTTGCGAAATCGTGCGATCAATGACATGGATGAATTGTAGGGAGCGAGAGAAGAATTAAACTACTCACCAGTTACAATCCCACAATCTTTCTGGATCGTCAGATATCATATCCTCTAATATATACGACTGCATTTGATCCAACTAATGACCAATTTAAGTCAGATTAAATCATGACCGTCGGATGCACAAATGCTAAATCTACGACAAGGATAGATTGCGGAGATTGGAAGGAAAATTAAATCACTTGCAAGTTGTAGTTCCACAAACATTTCCGACCATTTATATGCTTCTAGAATATCCATAGTTGTCGGATCATCTCAATGTGGAAGGATAGGATAAGCGGGGCTAAAAGTTTAAGATTACGATTATGTGAATTCCCATCAACCGTTGGATCAAAATCGATTCTTTTCAGTCGTCGGATCATGTTAAAGTGGAAGGAAAGGATAACCCTAGCAAAGAGGCATCACATAATAGATTGAACCGTTGATCTAAAGAACCTGATCAATGAACATAATTTATTTTAGGTACAAAGAAGCAAGGAACTTACGCCCCGACAGTTTGAGATTTGAAATACCTGGAGCACGAAAATCTGAAGTAAATAAGGATCGTCGGATTTGGAGGATGAATGAGGATCATTGGATCAAGACTATGAGTCATCAAACCTCATCAGCAAGAGGCATGGAAGACCACATCAGCAAGTACACATGTGGCGCAATCATACACTAACAAGTGTCAAGTTGATTCGACATTTCGGGTATGTGCAGGTCATAAATCCGAGTGACACATGGAAACCACTAGGCTCATGACACATCATCAAGTGATGTAAGTATGTGAAATCACTCCGGAGGTAAGAAGGTGTTGAGATATGAAATATCTGAAGTCAAAAGGCCCAGAGTAAAAGGTGGTTGTCCATATCGATGTGTGATTAAGTCCTGTCCATCAGATTAATCCCTGTAAAGAATCAAATCTGATGATTAATACGTTTTAACGAAATAGACGTAAATCGTTCGATCTGTTCAGGAGATTCGGTTTGAAAGTTTTGAAAGGTTGAAAGCACGAATATTCGAAGAGTGAAATCCCATCAGTCATCCATCTCATCATAAGGTCAAATCATGACCATTGAATGTTAAGCCCTAATATTGGCTCATTACCCCTTAATTGGGACATATTAGATTAGTAATGCTATTTTATTTATGTCGACTTTAGGCCATTAGTTGTAATTTATATTAGTAATGTTATTTTAATTATGTCGGCTATAGGCCATTATTTGTGATTATTCCTCCTAGTCTCCT
>ML792379.1:57440-83227 GCA_009831015.1 Picea engelmannii | reverse complement strand
CATCTTGTACTTGAACATTTAAGTGGGGTAAAAGGAGGTTTCCCCCTCGAAGAGGCTTATTATCTGAAATTATCTCTTTTTCAAGGCGTTGAGTACTTTTCCTGAGGTTTTTCTATGCTATATTGATATTTGGTTCTTAACATTGAAATGATAAGTGCTCAAAGCGCTCGTCTCACTTAGTGTTTTTTATCACCACCGATGGTCATATCATATAAGAGTTTTAAAAGGAAATTGTTATATGTCGTTATAGTTGGTAAGCCCATGGTTCTATAATGCATGGTCATATGTGATCGTTTGAAGGAAGCTTCTCCACATAATTTGGTCTTTGTGAATATAACAGAGATTTAGAATCGAGTATAAAGAATTAAATTGATCCATGATTGTGATCAATTTATGAAAAATCTTCATAGTAAAAATAAATAAACAATAATTAAGATTGATTAATCAAAGAGGTACGATGGTCGAAATAAAGGGATAGAGTTGTGTCACACTCACACCATTTGAAGAGTATATAATCAAGGAAGAGTTTGGAGAATAAGTGTCTATGTAGTCCATATCAGAAGATCAAAAAGATGAAGAATATTCCAGGAAGAAAAGATAATACCTATGCATTAATGGTGGTTGGGTAGTGGAAGGGCAGGTTGGTGCCTGCAGAGGGAGTTGGTGCTTCCTTGTCAGTTGTAACTGAATAAATAGGGGGTCATAGAATCCTACTAGTTGGTGCTAGTAAATTAGGGTGTGGGTGCATCTTGGTCAGTTGGTGCTGATAAAAAAGGAAGTACATCTTCCTTCTATGTAACATGTAAAACAAATTTTGCAATTAATAGAAAAGAGTTTGTGGTTTTACCAATTGGGTTCCACGATAAAAATATTGTGTTAATATTCTGTTTGCATTAGTAAATGAAAAATTGATATAATTGTTGTGTCAGTGATTCACTCCCCCCTCTCAGTGACAGGATCTGATCCTTCATTTTTCACAGTTGATCACAAAGTGGAAAGAAAATAGGAACACAAATGTACAAATGATAGCAGTCGAAGAGAACGATGAACAACATAAGGTAGCCACAATTATGCATGGAGGGATGAGAACTGGGGTTGATGAGATGAATCAAGGGAATATAATCCATCCGTGGGAAAGGAAAGAAGTGGATTCTACTCTATTTTTTAATCCCATAAGAGGAAAAGATACCTACCATCAAGCTAGAAAAGAATTGGTGTGGGAAGAATGGATAGAATTGACTTCGACTATGCCACCTTTGTACAATAGATCACTGGTATATGATATGCCTCTAGTCTATGACTATTCAGAAATGTAAGCTAAAGAGGTAGGTACTTTGAAAATATTTTTAAGAAGTTTCTTAGAATTAATGAAGAATGAATCTACTTTCAGTATGTTGCGTGGAATGATTGACCATTGTGCACAAGAAAAACTATTCCTATCACACATGTAGAAATTAACCAAGTGCACTGCAAGAAGAGAAAAAATAGGGAATTTAGGCTCAATACATAGATAGGAGATTACAACATGGAAAACATCGTTCTTGATTTAGGGTCTGATGTGAATGTAATCCTGAGGCAGACTTGGGAGATGATGAGCCTACCAAAATTTATTCGGTCACCTATCCAATTGAGACATGTGAACTAGCATAATCTTATTCTAGTTGGAAGGTTGATAGGGGTAAGTGTCAATATTGATGGGCTATGTAGTGTAACATACTTTGAAGTGATAAAAATAGTAGATGGTAGTACACCTTATCTAGTATTATTAGGACTTTATTGGGCATTTTATAATCAGACTATCATTGATCTAAATAAGATACATGTGGCATTTGAGGTAGAATAATTGAAGGTTACTGCACTATTAGATCCCGGTGAAGGAAGAATGTATGTAGAACCAACACAGAGAAAATAACTTGATATTATGTATAAATGACCGCATGAATGGACTATTATGTGAATCCTACAACTTAGGGTGTACTTAGTAGGAGGAGTATCAATTCCTCTGCATCAAACTCAAAAAAGGCTCTAGAGAATTGGAAACAAAGACTGGATGAAGTATCAACAAGGAAATGTGCTTAGATTACTCACGTCTTGCCACAGATTGGAACTGAAATATGTGAACCTCCAAGGTATGATGGGATAACTGATGTAGCTTATTTTATTAGATAAAATGAATTGTAGATAACATAACAACATAGGTTATTAGTTTTATATGTTGTGGTGAAAGAAACCCCTACGAGATGGTGGGATGTGCACAAAGATGGAATAAGGGATTGGCTACAGTGTAAAAGGTTATTACAAGTCATATTCAGAACAAATAATGAAAGTATCATGTGGAAGTATAATGGATTAAGTTTACCAACATATCATATTACCAATAGTACCATGACGTGGAAATCAATACCTAAGAAAGAGTGGACACGTTTGTTTGTGAATACTTTGAACACAATTCCAAAGAATTGGTACATCAAGTTGGAAGTGCGTATAAGGACAAGAGAATGGGAAAAGTTGACGAGGAACTTCAAGGTAACGTTCATTTTTGAAAATAATAATCCTTTGATTGATTCATCCTTGAAGGTTATCAAGAATAATATTTTTTCATCATAGGACTCAATAGAGTTTGTACCTTTGTATAATGTTCCTAGATTTATTATGGAAGTTGAAGATGTCTTTCACTATTATAATGTTGTTGAAAAATACCAAGATGAGGAATATCTAAGAAATGCGAAAATAACAGAAACTTAAGGGGAGCACGAAGTAGATGGACACAAGCTGGAGTCTACGATATATGCCAAGGCACTACAAAAACATAAAGTAAACATCGGTACATAAGATAAGCCCATGTTTTCAAACATAGGATACTGCTGGAGCGATGAGAAAGTCACGAAGATTTTTTACTTACTACGTGAATATCAAGAACTGTTTCTAACTATGTTCTCATAGATGAAAGGAATTGCTTGAGAGTTAGGATAGATGAAGAAGTGCCTTACTTCTAAGTACACTTCTAAGTGCTCTGATATTTTTTGTACTTAGATAGTTCAAAGAGTTCCTTTATAAGTGTACTTAGAGGATAGTTCAAAGAGTTCATTCATAATTCCTTAGAAGTGTACATAGATGATTGAAAATTATTTAGTCTGTTAAAATATCACGTTGAACTTTTGTGCTTAATCTTGGATAGGTATAGGTAGTACCAGATCTCATTGAATTTGAAGAAACACATTTTTTGTGTGCCTTTTGGAATTTTGTTGGGTCATGTGGTCTGTAAACAGGGATCGTTAGTTGACCCTGCAAAGATTGCGGTGATTGTTTATTTTCCACCACCAACTTAAGTGCAGTAGTTGAGAGCCACATTGGGTCATACATGATATTATAGAAAGTTCATCATAGGATATGTGAAAATTAAAACCCCTATGGAGAAGTTTTGAAGAAGTTAAGTTTCAATGGAATGAGGAATGTTAGAAGATTTTCGCTTTGGTTCTAGTTTTTCCCAACTAGAACAAGGAATTTTGTGTTTACGTTGATGCGTCATCTGTAGCACTAGGTGCATTTTTTATCAAGCCACGTAAAGCAGAGATAGGTCATCTGATTGAATTTTCAAGCATAAAGTTATCATATATAGAATATAATTATACTACAAGAGAACAAGAAGGGTTGGAAATGTTGTACGCCTTGTATAAGTTTAGACATTACTTGCTTAGATGTCACTTTAAGATGTATACAGATTATTATGCGTTGAGATACCTAGTTAACAAGCTTGTGTTGGGGGAGAGAATATGCACTATGCATATGGATATTATTTTTTCAGGAATATTACTTTGAGGTGATACTGAAATCAGGGAGATTTAATTCAAGACCAGTTCATTTATCACACATATCGTTAGGAGAACATGCAAAAAAATTGGATGATAGTTTACCAGATGCACACTTATTTACAGTTCATATGGTTGATGACTATTTTGTAGACATAGTCCATTTCTTTATTACAGGAGTAGCACCATATGAATTTACTGTGGTGTAGAATAAGAATCTAGTTGTGAAGGTAGAAGACTACCAACTAATAGCCCGAAATTAAGTGTCACATGAAGCAGATGTAGGAGGTCACTATGTAGGAAAGGAAACAACTCAAAATATCTTAGATGTAGGACTTGTTGGATTACTGAGAGGGGGGGTGAATCAATAATAGATAAATTTAATCCTTTTTAACCATATAATCCAAGTGTTATATCAATGTAGCATTATCATCCAATAACTGCAGAGTAAAGAAGCAATGAAAAAATGAACAATCATACACATACATAATACACCAGTGTTTTACATGGAAACCCAAAGAGGAAGAAAACCACAGAATGATTTTTCATATATGTCTTGAAGAATTACATTAATTAGAAGCACCAACCTCCTTTGTTTTCTAGCTGCAACTGGAAGGAGGATTTGACCCCCTTGTTTCTCAGGCTACAACCTGAAGGAATCTCCAACTCCCTTATTCTCTCACTACAACTAGAAGGAGGCTACAACCACCTATGTTGTCCGGCTACAACCGAAAGGTGGCTACAACCACATGTCCTTGCCCCATCCAACTTCCCTAAAGTAGAAGTAGAATGATGGAACCACTATCACACTATCACTGTGAGATATGCCACTGTAAACATGTACCAATAAACCTAAACCATGCATCAACCATGCATCAACTTGTACCTCAACCTGTAATCAACCTATACCATAAACAAGTGCATCAACCATGCACCAACTTGTACCAAACAACCTGTAATCAACCTGTACCATAAAAAAATGCATACAATCATGTACCAAGTATGTACCAATCATGTTTCAACTACTCATAAACTATTACTCATCAATATGTACCAACATCATCAACTATACACCTCATGTATGTGCTAAATCATCGACTACTTGTCTCAACCATGTACCCAACATGTACCTCAACCAAAAGCCCTCATCAATATCATCATCCAAATATGATTTGTAACTTTGTAATAGACCTGGTGTATATGATCACATACCTTCAAATCTTCCTTAACTTTAACAACAAGATACTAGCATTTTTATCAAACTTTTCTTTAGTCTCACGTGACTAGTTTTGGATTAGTCAACAACCCTAACTTTCCCTAACTTGAAATAATCATAACTATGTACCTGTAATGAATAAAGATTTGAAACTGATACATAATTTTCTTTAGTGTGTTTTATGCAATTTCTCCAGGTTTCACTACTTGGAACCCCTCAGAAAAGCAGTTATAGAAAAAATGACACACCTTTCTGAATTCTGGCTTATTCTAGAGAACGACATTGTAGAGTGTCCCCACACAAAATATTTGTTGAATCAATTTTAATATGTTACATAGCATACTACCAACTATACTCTAACCAAAAAATTTGGTATTACTAAATTTGGATCTGTTATGAAGAATTTATGACTTTTTTACCCGAAACATTTGTTTTAGATTAGTTTCACGACTAGCCACAAACCTTATTTTCCACGAAGTGTAACTCAAAAAATGCAACGACCCAGAAGATGGATTTTTTATCACTCATACTTGGATATGTTTCCTCAATGTCTTGTCAATCTCACAGTCTGAATCATTCTATAAAAAACGTTATTGTGAAAATGGTGAGATGACCTGTAAATAACATACCTTAGAAAGCATAATCAAAAGAATTTATCCTCCCTTGAATTCATGCCCTCTTTTCTTCACCTTCCCTCTGAAATTCATCTTATATATTATTTGGTTACCTCAGTCACCTATAGATATTCAATATGCTCAAGTGTGATGTTAAATGAGAGAGCATTTCCTCCTATTTATACTCTCCATCTTCTAGGTCACTTAACCCATTTCTATGTCAGTTTCTAGGTCACTTAACCCATTTCTATGTCAGTTTCTAGGTCACTTAACCCATTTCTAGGTCACTTAACCTATTTCTAGGTCACTTAACCCATTTATAGGTCACTTAACCTATTTTCCTCATTTTAGGGTTAACCACTTTCCATAATTAGAAAGTTCTCCATTACTTTATCATTTAAATATTCCTCCTTGACTTTGTCACCTCACTTTATCATTTAAATAATCTTCTTTGATTTTTTCACTTCACTTGATTATTTAAATAATCCTTCTAGACTTTGTCACTTTACTTTATCATTTAAATAATAATTTCTTCTTTGCAAACTCTTTGAGTTCTTTTACCTTTTGGGGATTCAAGCCAACATATGAGGGTCCTCCAACTTCGTAAGGTTGTAACTCTCAAACCGTGAGGAGTTATGTGATTTTCCACATACCACCAGAAATGGCATGACATGTACTATCCATATGTAATAGTATTACCTTCAAATATATTAAAACTCATACCATTATACATGAAACAACCTTGGGTCCATTACCCAAATCTTTGTGCTATCGGAATTATCTACCGAACTTTCTTCAAGGGTTGAAATCAATGACAACCAACCTTAATCAACAATATCCCCCTTTGGCATTGATGAAAACACTCTGATGCAATACTAAAATGAGGCCATGAAATACTGAAGTCATATCACTCATGCTCCCCCTAGAAACATGCATATGTCCTTTGCATCTTTGTGACCATTGCTCCCCTGGAACCATGCATTTGTCCTCTACATCTGATGAATCTCTCCCCTTTTGTCATCAATGGCAAAGGTACCTTTCCATCTGGGGTTTCTCCCCCTGACTAAATTGTCCTATTTATGGAGCTTCCTTGTGTACATATAAGAAATATAAATAAGCATTCAAAATAATTTTTTTTGGAGTATAAATAACTCTGAGTCTCTAGTGAAGATACTAAAAGGATTCTTGTGGAAGTGGTTTTGTAAAGATGTTTTCCACTTTCTCTTTTGTGCTCACATACTCAACTCTAATGTTCTTTTATGCAACCTGTTCCCATAGAAAGTGATACTTGATTGGAATGTTCTTCATCTTGGAGTGCATCATTGGGTTCTTTGAGATATTGATGGTGCTTTTATTATCACAAAATATTGGAATGGGATCATCATACTCAACCTGTATATCTGTCAAAGTTTGTTTCATCGAAAGAATCGATGTACAACATGTTGTTGCTACAATATACTCTGCCTCGACTATAGATAGAGATATTGATCATTGTTTCTTTCTTATCCATGGTACTAAACACTCACCCAAGTAGAACATTTCTCCATTGGTGCTTCGTTGGTCATCAATACAACCTGCCCAATCTGCATCTGTGTAGTCAATAAGAGATAGATCCTTTACTTTTGGATACCATAATCCAAACTCTTATGTTCCTTTGATATATTTGAAAATTCTCTTCATTGCTAATACATGTGATTCCTTTGGTGTCGCTTGAAATTGTGCCACCTGTCCAACTACCTGCATTACATCTAGTTTAGATGCTATCACATATAGTAGGTTGCCAATGATTGACCTGTATTTCCTCTAATCTGTAGACTTTGAATCATCATCTTTTCTTAACTTGCAATTGGTTTGCATGGGAGTGATAATTGGTTTTCAATCTTCCATTCCGAACCTCTTTAGCATTTTTCTCATATACTTGGTTTGAGAAATAAAAATTCATTAGTTTCTTTGACGTATCTAAAGTCTCGGAAAAAAAGGATATTTCTCCAAGTAATGACATTTCAAATTCATTCTTCCTATCCTTTGCAAATTTCTGGCTTAACTTGTCATCATCACTACCAAAAATAATATCATCAACATAAACTTCAATTAATAATACCTTGATGTAGAGGTTGATGTATGCACTTCCTTTTCTGAACCCTGCCTGTTGTAGATATGTATCCAGTCTAGAGTACCATGCCCTAGGAGCTTGTTTTAGACCATACAAGGAATTCTTTAATTTGCACACATAGTTTGCATTCTCTGACAACTGAAATCCTTCTAGTTGTTTAATGTAGACTTCTTCTTCAAGTTCCCCATTCAAAAAAGATGATTTTATGCCCATTTGATACACTTTAGTATTTTTGGAGCATGCATAAGCTAAAAGCAATCATATTTCTTCCATTCTGGAAAATGGGGCACATGTCTCTTCAAATTCGACTCCTTGAACCTGTGCATATACTTTACAAACCAATATAGCTTTGTTCCTTATAAAATGTCCATCTTCGTTCAATTTATTCTTGTATACCCACTTTGTGTTGATCACATTTTTATCCTTTGGTCTTGGAACCAATTCCCAAGTGTAATTTTTCTCTATTTCATCCAATTCTTCATCCATGGTCTTGTTCCAAAATTAATCCTTGCTTGCCTCTTTAAGATAGGTTGGTTCAATCATAGATGTTAGTTCTATGTGTGTTTGTTCTAGTGAACAGATTCTTCTTCTAGTCTCAACTCCTACGTCTTTGTTTTTGATAGTCTGATATGAAGGATGATTCTTCTATACTTGTCTGCTGGGTGTCTTTGGAGGCACTTGTTGAGCTTTCTCTTCTACTTCTATCAGATTCTCTTCATATTCCTCTTCTACTTCCTTTTCATCTTCTGCTTCTACTTCAAAAATTTGTTCCATTGATTCATTTTCTTCTTCCTTTGATTCTGGTCTGCCTGTTTCATCAATTGTTACGTTGATGCTTTCTACAAAGTTATTCAATATCATATTGTAACACTTGTATTCTTTCCTTGTACTTGAGTAACCAACAAGTACTCCTTTGTCCACATGAGAGTCAAACTTTCAAATTTTTCCATCGTCTCTTTTGATGTAACATTTGCTTCCAAAAACTCTGAAGTGCTTCACATTTGTTGGTCTTCCTTTGCATAGCTCGTAGGGAATTTTGTCAGTCTTGTTTCTAAGAATTACTCCATTTTGAATGTGAAATGTTGTATGCACTTCCTATGTCCAAAATATATCTGTCAATTTGGAATCCATTAGCATTGTTCGAGCCATTTCCTGTACTGTCTTATTCTTTCTTTCAACAACTCCATTCTGTTGAGGTGTCCTAGCAACAAATAATTGCCTTTTTATTCTACGATTGTTGTAGTAGTCCATAAATTCCTTTGAAGTGAAATCTCTTCCATTATCAGATCTCAAGTGTTTGATTTTTGAATCCATTTCATTTTCAACCATTTCCTTGTAGATCTTGAAGTTTTCAAAAGCTTCTGACTTATTCTTGAGAAAGAAAATTGCAGTCATTCTTATATAATCATCAACTAATAACATAAAGTATTTATCACCTTTTAAACCATTTGTTGTAGTTGGTGCAACTAGATCAGTATACACAATTTCCAGTGGTCTTGTCGTTGAATATTCCTTTGATTTGAACCTGGTTTTTGTTTTCTTTCCTTGTTGACAATGCTTGCATAAAGTGTTGGCTGGTTTCGTGATCCGGGGAATTTATTTGACTGCTTCTCTTCTGCTGACTTTGACAAGGTTATCAAAATGTATGTGACCCAATATTCTATTCCATAACCAAATTTCATCTTCCTTTCCTAGTTAAGACTTTTCATTTCCAATTTCACTTAATACATATATGTTGCTTGAAGTTCTCGCAAATGTAGAAATCAATTTTCATGAACCTTCTTTTCTTATCTCACATTTTTGTGAATCAAAAGTAACTTTATGACCTTGGTCACACATTTGATTGAAAATTTGAAGATTATATTTCATATCTTCTACTAGTAGAACATTTTCTTCCTTGGTATTCTTGTTCCCAATTCTGACTATGCCAATGATTTTAGCTGAATCATCATTTTCGAAGGAGACTGATCCATCTCTTTCCTTTCCTAATGTAAGAAACTTGTATCTATCACCTGTCATGTGTTTTGAACAGCCAGTATCAACATACCAACCACATTTCTTTTGCTTATCTTGTAGAGCAAGTGTGCATTCTTCATTGCTCTACTTATCCTTCTTTCTTATCCAAGTCCTTTTCTGAGGTTCCGGTCTCTGATTGTTTTTATTCTGTTGTAGTTCTCTAGGAGGGACTGTCATTCTACAATCTTTGGCCATGTGTGCAAAATTCTTACATTTGTAACATTCCACTTTAGTGCTCAAAGATTCAAACCTGTTGTAACTTATTCTCCATGTTTCACTAGGCCTTCTTGGATAACCCCTTTGTGTATGACTTTCAAAATTGTTTGTGTTCTTGTTGTTATCTCTGCAATTCACAACTTTATGTCCAAAATTATTACACGCATAACATAAATAAAAAAAGATATTTTGATAAATAGGAGTTGAATAGCTTCTAAAAGGACGTGCTCTTACAAATGTTTCTTCTTCCCGAGGCCTATCTGTTGGTTGTTGATTATGACATCTGAATCTTTTTGGTGGAGGATTGTCCCTGTAATCTTCCTTGTAGATCTTCCTATCCCCCTTGATTGTTTCTGCATAGATTTTTGGATATGTTTCTTGCTTTGTTGTTTTGGAGCTTGATCCTTTTTTTGTCAGATTGTATCCAAGTCCAGACTTGTCATGATGATATTTTTTACTGTTGATAATGTCATCCAAAACTTTTGAGTTGTTCCACATATTTTTCTTTTGAAGATCATTTTTTAATATGACAATCTCTGCTTCAAAATTTTCAATGATCTTGTCTTTTTCTTCTAGTTGTTCTTTGAGTGATTCTTCAATTCTTTTATCTTCTTCTATTTGAACCTTCAAATTTGTGATCATTTGTTCTAGTTCTTGAGTGTCTTCTTTCTTGTCTAGTTTTTCTTGTAGTTTCTTGTTTTTCTTGTTTTCTCTTCTGATAACTTCTATGGCACACATTAATTTCTCTCGATAGTCAACTTCTCCCTCTTCAATTTCTTCTTCGACTTCTTCATATTATTATTTGTCTTCTTCATATTCTTCTTCGGAGACTTCTTTGCCAGAGTCTTCTACTTCCATGAATAGAACTCTTTCTGTCTCACTGTCACTAACTTCATCTTCATCTCATGATGAGATGTCTTCTTTGGTTCATAAACTTTTCTTGAAAACTTTCTTTGTGGTTCTTTTTCCTTTATATGTTTGTTTTCCTTTTGAGTAACCTTCATAATTTCTCTTTTTCTTGTAAGGACATTTCTTAGAAAAATGACCAATACCATCACAATTAAAACAAATTAAAGGAAGCTTACCTCTATACCTACTGGTGATTCCCTTGTTCAGTCTTTTGACAAAGTTGGTCACTTCTTCATCATCTTTTGAGACGTCATTGTTGTTGCTATGTTCTTCTTTTTGCCTTCCCTTTTTATTTGACTTTTTGGATGCTTTAAAGGTTACTTATTTTATATATGGATTTTCCTATTCAATTCTCATTTCATATGCTGTGAATATTCCATGTAATCTCTCCATAATTATTGAGTTTAGATCTGATCTTTCTTCTAGTGCTGATATCTTAGGGTCAAATCTCATAGGAATAGATCTTAGTACTTTTTGAACAATTACAAATTCTTTGATTTCTTCTCGCAATCCTATGATTGTATTTACTATTTCATCAACTTGTAAAAAGTAAGATGTAATAGTCTCTCCTTCCTCCATCTTAATTTGTTCGAACTGACCTATGTAAGTTTGAACCTTTGTTGCTTTGACTTTTGAATCTCCTTCATAAATATTTTGAAGTTTGTCCCAAATGTCTTTAGCGGATTTCAAATGTGCAAGTTTGGTGAATACGGTTTCACTAAGACCATTCAGAAGTGCATTTTTGGCTTTGGAATTATTTTGACCAAGTTTCACTTCTTTGTCATTTGTTGGTGGAACTGTTGGTGTTGTGTATCCATCTACAATTGATTGCCAAATTTCAAATCCTTGTGCTTGTATATATGTTTTCATCCTTATACTCCAAAATGCATACTTATGTCCATTGAATTGTGGTATTCCATTTTTATATAAGTTTTTTCTCTCCATGATCTACCTTTCAGTGGTTAAATTAATTTCTGAAGGAACCTCCCTCTAATACCAATTGTTGGATTACTGAGAGGAGGGGTGAATCAGTAATAGGGAAATTTAATCCAAGTGTTATATGAATGTAGCATTATCATCCAATAACTGCAGAGTAAATAAGCAATGAACAAATGAACAATCATAATCATACACAGTACACCAATGTTTTACGTGGAAAACCAAAGCAAGAGAAAATCGCATAATGTTTTTTATTATATGTCTTGAAGAATTACTTTCATTGAAAGAAACAAATTCCTTTGCTTTCCAGCTAAAACTGGAAGGAGGATCCAACCCCCTTTTTTCTCAAGATACAGCCTGAAGGAAGCTCCAACTCCCCTATTCTTTGTTTACAACCAGAAGGAGGCTACAACCCCCTATGTTCTCTGGATACAACCGGAAGGTGGCTACGACCACCTATCATTGACCCGTCCAACCGCCTTGAAGTAGAAGTAGAATGATGGAACCACTGTCACACTATCACTGTGATATATACCATTGTAAACCTATACCAATAAACCTGAACCATGCATCAATTATGCATCAACCTGTACCTCAACCTGTAATCAACATGTACCATAAATAAGTGCATCAACCATGCACCAACCTCTACCAAACAACCTGTAATCAACTTGTACCATAAAGAAGGGCATCCAACGATGTACCAAGTATGTACCAATCATGTGTCAACTACTCATCAACTATGATTAATCAATATGTACCAACATCATCAACTGTACACCTCATGTATGTGCCAACTCATCAACTACTTGTCTCAACCATGTACCTCAACCAAAATCCCTCATCAATATCATTATCCAAATATGATTTGTAACTCTATAATAGACCTACTTTATATCATCACATACCTGCAAACCTTCCTTAACTTTAACAAGAGACTAGCATTTTCATCAAACTTTTCTTTAGTCTCATGTGACTAGTTTTGGAATAGTCAACAACCCTAACTTAAAATAATCATAACTATGTACCTATAATGAATAAAGATATGAAACTAATACAAAATGTTCTTTAGTGTGTTTTATGCAATTCTTCCAGGTTTCACTACTTGGAACCTCTCAGAAAATGAGTTATAGCAAAAATTGCACACCTTGTTGAATTCTTCCTTATTCTAGAGAGCAACCTTGTAGAGCGTGCCCCACACAGAATATTTGTTGAATTGATCTGAAAATGTTACATAACATATTATAGACTATACTCTAACCAACATATTTGGTCCTACTAAATTTGGATCTGTTATGAAGAAGGGATGATTTGTTTATCTGAAACACTTGTTTTAGACTAGTTTCAGGACTAGCCACAAACCCTATTTTCCATGGAGTGTAACCCCAAACATACAAGACCCCACAAGATGATTTTTTTACCAAATATACTTGGATATGTTTCCTCATTTTCCTATCAATATCACATTCTGAATCATTCTAGAAAAAAATTTATTGTGAAAATGGTGAGATGACTGGTAAATAACATACCTTAGAAAGCATCATCAAAAGAATTTATCCTCCCCTGAATTCTGACCCTCTTTTCTTCACCTTCCCTTTGAAATTCCACTTAAATATCCTTTTTTTACCTCATTCACCTATAGATATTCAATATGCTCAAGTGTGATGTTAAATGAGAGAGCCTTGCCTCTTATTTATACTCTCCATCTTCTAGGTCACTTAACCCATTTCTAGGTCACTTAACCTATTTCTAGGTCACTTAACCCATTTCTAGGTCATTAGCCTATTTCTAGGTCACTTAACCCATTTCTAGATCACTTAACCTATTTTCCTCATTTTTAGGGTTAACCACTTTCCATAATTAGAAATTTCTCCATTACTTTATCATTTAAATATTCCTCCTTGACTTTGTCACCTCACTTTATCATATAAATAATCTTCTCTGATTTTGTCACTTCACTTTATTATTTAAATATTCCTTTTTGACTTTGTCACTTTACTTTATCATCTAAATAAGAATTTCTTCTTTGCAAGCTATTTGACTTCTTTGACCTTTTGGGGCTTCAAGCCAACACATGAGGGTCCTCCAACTTCGTAAGTCCATAACTCTCAAACCGTGAGGATTTATGTGACGTTCCACATACCACCAGAAATGTACTGACATGTACTATCCATATAGAATAGTATTACCTTAAAATATATTAAAACTCATACCATTATACATGAAACAATATTGGGTCCATTAACCAAACCTTTGTTCTACCAAAATTTGCTACCAAACTTTCTTCAAGGGTTGACATCAATGACAACCAGCCTTAATCAGATCTTGATCAACAAATAATTCAAAATTTTGAGAAGTTACAAGATCTAGCATTATATTTTGATCAATATTTTCATAAATCCTACATTCGACAACCTGTTGAGATTTCTACCCTAACCATCTTTGCATTTTCTATCACTCCTCATTTGGTTCATCATATATCATCCAACCCTACTTCTTCCATATCTTCCACCACTTATATAAAAACTTCATAGGTTGTGATCCACCCTATCATGAGATTTCATGCACCCACACTTTCCACAAGTTCACCTACTATCCATCCTCCCACACCAATCATGGCAACAATATATGCTCCCCTCATTTTGGCTTCTCCCTTACATAATATGCCCCGGGATTATCAAACTAGGATTCCTCAATTTGATGGAACTGAAAATATGAATGCACAACATCATGTTGACAAGATGAATGACTTCTTTGACCTGCAAGAAGTAGATGAGGAAGATGTCAAAATGCAATTGTTTTCCCAAAGCTTAAATGGAGAAGTTTGGAAATAGTTCAAAGCCTTACCAATTGCTATCCTGAATGACATTATTTTCTTTCACCAATCGTTCCTCAATAGATGGGAATTTAAAAAAAATCCACTTCAAATATTATCTCAATATGAGAGTATTAAAAGAAACCAAGGGGAAATTGTACAAGATTATTGCACTAGATTTAACAATATTTATAATGCAATTCCAACAAATATTAAACCTCCTCGAGGTTTAGCTTTGATCAAATTCCCTAATGGTTTTGATGCTAACATGTCTTATCAATTGAGAGAAAGAAACCCTACAAATTTGGAAGAGATGCAAAGAGATGTTGTGAGTGTAGAGGCAAACATGTTATCTAAGAGAGCTAGACAAAGAACATAGACGTGAGTAGCTATCGAAGAGGAACCATATACCTCTTTTGTTGATGCTAAAATTGACTCCTTAGTTAGAACCATGGAAAGGATGATGTAAATATTAGACATCACTGATAGGACTCCACCAAGAGAAAATTAACCTGGTCCGCAAATCAGAAATCATAATTTTAGGAGAAATCTACCCCAAATCAGACAAAGAGAACCAAGAGAACAAAAATGCCAAGATCAACAGATTAGGCCTCCTTATCAATAAAATTATGTTGATGAAGGGGAGGAAACAATTGAGGGCCTTGATGATGTTCACATAAGTTTAATGGGAAGAAATGATAATAATTATTTTTTCCTTACCCAAGAAGAACATAATATTTTCCTTCTTTCACAATCTAAAATAAATAAGGAAGAATCAAATTAACAAGAGTTTGATAATGCAATTATGGAAGTTCATAGGTAGTATAACCTGAGAAGCAAGAAGTCAAATGATAATCCCACTAAGAAATCTTATGACATTAAAAAGACAACAGACACACTTGCCAAGAAAGTTCCTGATATTCCCCCTAAGAAAAACTCAGAAGTCCCAACCAAAAGAACATCTGATTTTGTCTCAGAAACAACTCAAACTGATGTTTCCTCTACCAGCCAGCCCAAATATACTTCACAGAAGAATGTTGTTGAGAAACCATATTTTTATAACTCAAACCTCATTCAACTTGGAAAGTGAATTGGCAAAACTCAAGATGCCCATTCCTCTAACATAGTTAATGAATAAGAATTCTTAGAAATCATAAGTGATGAAAGCTCTGAACATAGAGGCATGTACAAATATAGTAAATAATGTTGATGATCAACCATAATCATTATTTGGGCCTGAAGTTGATAGAAAATATGAAAGTGGTGTTGTACCTCCATTTTACATCAGTTTAAACATTCATGAAAAAACTGTGCACAATGCCATGCTACACTTTGGTGCTTCCCACAACCTTAAGCCTAAGGCTGTTATGGAAAAATTAGGACTTGATATCACTAGACCATACAAAGATTTATATTCTTTTAATTCAAGTAAAGTAAAATGAATAGGTCTTATCAAATATTTGTGTGTTACTTTAGCACAAATCTCAGCCAAGAGTATGGTAATGGACATAGTTTTTGCAGACATACCTCCTAAATATGGCATGTTACTATCTCTCTCATGGGGAGCCAAGTTACAAGGTACCCTTGAACTTGACATGTATTATTCTACCATCCCATTATTTGGTCAACAAAGGATATGATATAGGGATACAGTAATGAAAGACATGGTCAGTAGTTAGGATAAACCAGATAATTATCCCTGATATTTTGTTCATTCAAACCTTGATTATTTTATTTTGTACAATGATGTAGATATGGAATGACAGATTGCTAATTTAGAAAATGATGTTTATAACATGGAATAACACAAGACAAATTTTGAAGAAAATGAAACAATAATGGTGGAATATGATAAACAAAAGGAACCTATGTGGAGTTTATACTTTGATGGTGTTGTTAGTAAGGAAGGATCAAGAGGTGGTGTGTGGGTTTATAATTCAAAAACAAATCATACAGAAGGGCATTCCTACAAGTTAAATTTTCAGTGTACCAACAATATAGTTGAATATGAAGCCTTAATGCTAGGTTTGCAACTTTTAAATAAGCTTGGGGCTAAGAGAATTTCAATTTGGAGTGATTCTAAACTGATAATAAAATAGATATAAGGTCAATACTATTATAAACACCCAAGATTGTGAGCCTACATAAATGTTGTCCTAGATTTTCTGGAATGCTTTACTGAATATGACTTTCTAGCCATTCCTAGAGACCAAAGCATTCTTGTTGATGGTATGGCTCCCTCAGCAGCTACTTGTAAGATACCTTTTCATCCTAATCAGCAGTGCATAGTCAAAGTAAAGTGTAGACCAACTATCCTAGATAACATCATATGTTGGCAAGTTTTTGGAAATGATGAACAAAGTGAATTTTTTTTGCAATCAAAGAATGAATTTAAATGTGCCAATATAGATGTTGATTTTGATGACGAAAGCAAAAATATACATAAAGTAGGTTTATAAGAAATAAATAAATAACAAGAAGATATAGACATTTTGCAATTAAAAGATAATGTTTTGCCTAGAGGCTTAGTCCCTTTAAAGGAGTTGTTTGATTTTTATGATGTGGCCAAAAAGTCTAAAATTGAACCTACTGGAAAGGAAGTTGAAGACTACAACATAGGAACTGAAAAAGAACCAAACATGATTAAATTGTCTAAATCTTTACCTCCTGATAAAAAACAAAAATATATAGAATTATTCAAAGAATTTATAGAGGTTTCTGTGTGGAGTTATGAAGATCTGAAATCTTATGACACTAGCATTATACAACATAAAATTCCCATAAAAGAAGACCAAAATTATTTTAAACAAAAACTTAGGAGGATTAACCCAAAGTTGATGCCTCTGATTGAAAAAGAAATAAAAATGATGTATGATGCTAAAATTACTGTCCCATTAAGATTTTCTAAATGGGTATCAAATTTAGTTCCAACCAAGAAAAATAGTGGAGAATTCAGACTGTGCATTGATTTCAGAAACCTTAAAAAGTCTCTCTCAAATACAACAACCCCTTGCCCAAAATGGACCATATTTCGTAGAAGGTAGTTGGGTCCAGTAGAATTTCTTTGTTATATGGTTTTTCTCGTTACAATCAAGTTTTAGTCCACCTTGATGATCAAGAAAAAACAACATTTACTACACCTTGGGGCACTTTCATGTATGTGAAAATGTCTTTTTGTTTAATGAATGTTGGAGATACATTTCAAATAGTAACGGATATTGATTTTGTGGAAGAACTTGGAAGATTCATTGTTATATACCTGGATGATATCACTATTTTTTCAAAAACAGATGAAGAACACTTGCTCCACTTGAGAAGAGTTTTTGAAAAAAGCAAGAAATTTGGAATTTCCCTCAATCCAAAGAAAACGGTGTTTGGTATAGAAGAAGGTAAAATACTAGGACATATCATATCAAAGGATGGAATTAAAATTGATCCTAATATAATTGAATCCATTCAAAAAATAGATCATCCTAGAAAAAAATAAAATACAATCTTTCATTGGCAAAATAAACTTTCTAAGAATATTTATCCCTAACTTGGAAGACATTCTAAGAAATATAACAAATATGTTGAAAAAATACACAAAAATAAAATGGGCCATAGAAGCAAAACATTCATTTGATTAGGTGAAACAAGCCTTAACACAATCCCCTGTACTTATCATCCATGATTTCACAAAATATTTCATCATATTCTCTTTTGCCTTTGAGCATAATATTGCAGCAGTTATCTTGCAGAAGAACAATGAAGGCCATGAACCACCTATTTCTTTCTTAAGTAAATCCTTGAGATATGTTTCACTGAAATACAACATCATGGAAAATCAAGGTTTTTCTTTGGTAAAATTAATCAAATATTTCAGAGTATATATTATTCATTCACATATAATTTCTTATGTCGCAAATTATGTGGTGAAAGATATTCTGACCCAAGAAAGTCATCTTGTAAAAAGGGGTAAATGGATTGTTTTTATCCTTGAATGTGATATTGAAATCAGACATACCAAGCTCATAAAGGGTAAAGGATTATCTAAATTAATGGTTGAGTCCAATTTTCACTCTTTGGATATAAATTTTCTAGATGCAGTGGATGAATGAGAAGAGTAGGTGACTCCATAAGTTAAAGAGGTTTTTTCAACCTCTACTTGGTATGCATACCTAGCTTTTGTTTTACATCATTTACAATCTCCTCCTGGTTTAACCAAGACTAAATCTAGATTTCTTAAACTCAAAGATATGAAGTATTGTATTTTAAATGGAAATTTATATTGGAAATATGCGGGAGGGATTTTACTAAACTTCTTATTGAAATATGAGGCTGATAAAGCTTAGTAGAAATTTCATGAAGGAGATTGTGGTGGACACCGAAACTGGAATACCACTGCTAATAATATTCTAAGAGCTAGTTTTTACTGGCCAACCTTATTTGGACATGTCCAGAAGAAAGTGACCTCATGTCATAGCTATCAAATATTTGAAGGAAAAAGGAAAGTAATGTCTTTACCTTTGAAACCAATATTAGTTGAGACTCCTTTTAAAAAATGGGGTTTGGATTTCATTGGATAAATCCATCCACCATCATCAGGCCAACACAAATGGATCCTCACAACTACTATCTATTTTACCAAGTGGATTGAAGTTGTACCTACAAACAAATCCACTAATGTTGTGATTATTAATTTTTTAGAAAGTAAGATTCTTTCAATATTTGGATGTCCGAGGAAGATCATCACTGAAAATGAAACAACATTCAAATCAAATAAGATGGTGGAGTTTTGCAGAAAATATCATATTTCTTTAGGACACTCTACTACCTATTACCCTCAGGGGAATGGCAGTAAGAGTCTGTCAATATCATTAGAAAGTTGTTGCAGGATAACAAAAAATCTAGGCACAACAAGATGGTCAATGCATTATGGGCAGATAGCCTTACTACTAAGAGATCAATTGGCATGTTCCCATATCAGTTGGTCTATGGAATGGATGTTTTTTTTCCCACCTCCTTGGGTGTCCCTATCATGAAATTATTGCAGGAAGTACAGGTAGAACCAAATGACATCCATAGGAGAATTAATCATACCATACAGCTGCAACAGTCCATAGAAGAGGTCTACAACCAAAATTAAGTGATACAGGAAAATATTAAGAAGATCTATGATAGAAGAACCAAGGTTGATGATTTCCAGATAGGAGACAAAGTACTGAAATGGGATTCAAGGAATGAAGAGAAGGGAAAACATGGAGAATTTGAAAATTTATGTAAAGGTCTATACATAATCCATTCTTACAGAGGAAGCAATGCATTCTTGATCAAGGATATGGATGGATAATATCTACCAAGAGGATTTGTCAATGGAAGAATGCTCAAGCATTATTTTTCATTGGAATAAAATTATTTCTCGCCCAGTTCATTGTAAATACCATTTTACCTTTTACTGTCATAAGTGGATGACTCATATCAGAGGTTGAAGCCTGAAGAGAAGGCCCTCAGCTCCTGCTTAGTGTCTTTAGGTTTATAATTTCAATACAACTAATCAAATGCATAAAGTATTGGAGAAGATGATTCAAGGTGATCGATAGCTAGTTCTTGGCACCTCACAGGGAGAGCACCATCCCCAAGTGGAGCCACTATTATAGGCCTATATTTCATAGTACCACATAGTGATTTAAATTTCTTCCTCCAGTCATTTTACATTGTAAATACTATTTCATTCTGCAAATGATTTCCAGAAAGAAAAAAGAAAGATAAAAAGATCAATAATAATAAAACATGAAAACAGGGTAGAAAAGAAAAGAAAAGAAAAAATAGAAAAAGAGAAAAACCAAGAAAACCCCATAAAAAGAAAACAAGTTTGAATCATATTGTCTAATCATGATCAAACATTTTAAATTTGTTGTTGATTTTTGCATCCAAAAGCTATTGTGTAAATTTTCAAAAGATCGACCAGTAATAAAAGGGGCTTATTCACAGGATTCTCGTGTCAGATTGTTGGTGATGTCCTTTCTCTCTTTGTCAAATGTTTTTCCATTCTCTGCAATAATTGCATTTGTTTCCACTTCTAATCATTCAAAGAAAGTTAAAGAACAAAAAATATTTCATTATACTTTGTCTCTGGTTTTTCAATGATCTTTATGTTTTCATCTGAAATTAAGTAAAGCAATTCACAATTTCTCTTGTACTTAGTGGAATTTGACCTCTTTTCCTCCAATTCATTTCATCTATTATAATAAGATCCAAACAGTTTTACTACCCTTCACTGTGGAGAAAACCTTATAAAATATGAAATTGATCCTTATCTTTAATTATAGACCCCATATCCCAATGGAAAATTAAGCATTCATTCAGCTAGATATTTCAAACAAACAAACATTGAACTGTCATAAATAGCCTAACACTTTAAACTCAAACAAATATAAATCCTATAGAGATATCCCTCTCTGAAGCTGGCACGACTAGATCCCAGCTTCCAAAGTGGTTTGGTAGTTACCTTTCTCTTTTCTTCTACAACCTCTGGAAATTACATAGTGATAACAATATGGAAAAGAAGTTGTTATTCCTATGGAATTATTAGTTCCGATAAGCATTGTTGCATTGACAAAACTTACAGATTATGGCACAGTGGCAAAGAGAATATTCAAACTAATGGAACTAGGAGAAGATCATTTTGTCACAGGTTTCCATCAATAAGTATAGAAATCACACATGAAATCTTGGCATGGCAGACATATCAAGTAGAAGAAGTTCCATAATGACAACTTAGTTTTACTCTATGATAACAATTTTTTACAGCACCCAGGGAAGTACTGGATGCATTTTCTAGGCCCATATGTGATCAAATTTGTGGAAAAAATAGGTGGTGTTCAACTGGAGAAATTGAATGGATAATTTGTGGAAGGACTAGTTAATGGTAGTTGACCGAAAATATATAGGCACAACCATAATTCTATGCACTATTATGAACTCCACAACTGATGAAACAACACACTAGGAAGTCATTAATACATGTGACCAACAAAACAACGAGAGCATCAATGTTGGGGTAAACCCTGGTTCAATTTTCAAGGGCTTATGTTCCACCACAGAAGCTATTAGCAAATCCAGTGTAGTTATAGAAAGAGGCAAAGTATGAACTCATCAAGCTAGAGATTCTTGTGGGGGTGATCATTGAGGAAGATATGCTAGGTGAAATAATTAGTCTGGAGTACGTAGAGCATAACATAACATATATGAATAAGTTTCTAGAGTTGGATTTGGACAAGTACAAAAGTATCAGACTCACCCCAGATTCAAAAGAGATCATAGTTGAACCACATGATTGGGCATCGGGGTTGGAGAAAATAGGTATTCTAAACCTTTTCGATATTTGGCATTTTGGAAGAGGACAGAGATAAATATTTGTGTTAAGTTATTACTCAGTTGTTTACATGGAGGATTTATTTGGTTAGATATACCGGTGTCCATAGAAACATAGTTAATTGCGTGCATAATTGGGTTATCATCAAAAGGGGAGGACCCATCACCATTTTTCATAGAGAACTCAAAGGAGAAATCATTGACAGAGAGAATGAAGAACAAGTATGACACATTGAGAACTGCACAAGTTTTGTATGTTGCAAGAAATGATGATGACAAAGTCTGGTTTATCACACAGGTGATGGAATGAAAGTTATTGAGGAAATACCAGAAGGATCATGTACTAGCAGGTTTGATATCGACCGTTGAGGAGTGCGTCACAAGAATTCAAATGAATTAGGAAATGTTCCTTTCGAACCAGTTCTTGACATATTGCAAGGAGGTGCAAGACAAAGGTATGGAATTTCATTATTATTGGTTTCTCATACTGATCACATTAGTGGCTTGGAGGGAGAAAGAGGACACTTAGTTTCTAGGATCTAGGAAGAATCCATGCTTAGTAGCACCACACGTAAACTTGTGGAATTATGTGCACAAGGAGAGGAAAATAGATATTAATGTTACATTTTATATATAAGGAAGTAATTTAGAAAATTATCCTAAATACACCATGCATACTATCACATGTAGTGGAATCATATAAAGGGATATCATGTTTCAGAGCCCGAAGACATCACATGTACATTTAGGACAAGAAGGACCCATATAAGAAATGGCTTACATGTATGTACATGTTAGTATAAGTGGATGTTCGAGACATCATAGATGACTGGGAAGACGAATGGATTACCAGTACCATAGGAAGAGAATTTGGGCCCACCACCATCAAGAAAAGAGCTAGAGAAAAAAAAACTAGATATAGAAGAAATACATGAAGAAGAAGAAAAATAAGAAGAAGGATGGGGAGGAGAAGGAAATGGTGGAGGAAAAAAGAAAAACATACTATCACACATGCAAGAGAAGAGAAAATAATTATACCAAGGGAAATCAATCCCTCAATGAAAGAAGCATAAAGAAGACAAGAAAGTGGCCATCCAGGCCTAGTCAAAAGATGACTTAGAAAAAAATGTTGATCAAGTCAAGGAAGTGACTAAGGAACATTTTGAGCACATGACATAGAAGCAAGAAGAAAATCATTTGGACATGTAAACACAAATTGTTGCATTGGGACAAATTTTTGAGTCTACTAGAATAACGTTAGTTCAAACAGGAGAACAAGTGTAGATAGAGAATACAACAGATATGGTGGAGATACAACAAAGGACATATGTAGTATCAGGAGAAAGACGAGAAATGAAGATAGATACAAGAGCCTTAGAGTTTCCTATAGTAGAGTTACAGGAGCATGGAAAAGAACTTAATCATAACGACTTAGTTTTATTTCAATTTCTTATAGAATTTTTATATCGATTGTAGACAGGCATGGCATAGGAATTACAAGTGCGCACAGTGTCAACATCAATGGAGTTGACAAAGACAATTGTAGAAAAGGATATGGTACAATCATAATTAGATCAATTTAGGTTGTAGTGGGATGAACCCGCAAAAAGGACAGAGAGTCTCAAACAGGTGGTCCATGGGGTTTATAGTATCATTCCATAAGTACCTAGGGAGGAATATGCCCCATTAGAGGAACATGTGACAAAGATCAATGAATCTATTCAAGGATTTTTCACCAAGATTACTAACTTAGTAGCACACCAGATACCAATAAATCCCCCAGATGAAATGGAGAAAAGAGAGAAGATGACGAAAATAATTGTAGAGAATATCAAAATATTAGAAGTAGAGTGTGTAAATATTTATAAAGAAAGCATGCGAGTATGAAAAAAGTAGACAAAATACACAGAATTTGAGGAATTGAGGAAGAAGTTACAATTTGCGCAAGACAAGGAACATAAATTTAAGGATGTAATGCCAACATTACCACCAATAGAAATGATGACAACACTGGTAGAGAATATAAAACAATACTCAAGGATGAATCAGATAAGGGAAGAGAAGTAGGATCATGCACAAGAGATCAAAACATTGCAGGAAGAATCCTACAAGGTGACAACAAAATTAGAAGCTACTCAAGGTATGGTCAAGCAGGTTGTGCAAAATAGTGATGAAAAATTGAAGTATCATATCACTGCAGAGATGACTGAAGAGATGGCACAACAATAAACAAAAGCAAGAGAAAATATAACAACTACAAGGGAAACATTACAATTTTTTTTATTACATGGAGGTAGGCCTGAAGTGGCTCAGAAGGAGCCATAGGTGAGTGTTGGGGTCCTTCTAGAGAAGTCCATTTTGGATAAATTGTCAGAATAGCGGAGGAGTGGATCACACAAAAAGTCAACAGAAGAGCATCATGCATAGAAGATAGTTAGCACATTTTTAGGAGTCAATGCCCAAAAGACAGAACTTAGTTAGGAGTTTTGGGACATTTTGTCCAATTTGTAACATGATTAGCCCTATTATAACACTATAAATATGTAATGGGTTTTTGGGGTTTGAGAGTAGATAGGGGTAACGAATAAGTTGAGGAATATCTCATAAGTTCAGTATTGTTGGTTTTCTTTTGGAGTTGTTGAATATGAGCTGAGTTGAATACCAATAGAGAAATATGTGTGCATTGTAGCATAGAATTGATTGGGAAGGTTTAGGTTTTAATTGAAGATCATTGTATGAGCGCAGGGAACATGAATGTAGTGACGACTATGAATGAATAAAATAGGAAGCTAGGTGTTGTGGATGTATCCCAGTTTTGGGTGAACTAGGCTACATTCCTATTTTCTAATGTGTTTGTTGTCATGATATGTTTATTTATTATGTTTTCTCTACACATGTAATAAATCTTTAACACTTAAATGTGTTTGATGGTTCCACACATATGATGAATGAGTATATAAGATAAACTTTTCATAGTTTATTATGATGTTATGGTTTCATGCACAGGATAAATTAATGTATGTTAAGTGAAGGACTAGAATTATTGCCTCATATTTCTCCATGACTGTGGAAACTTGGTTCCTGTAGTCCCCATAAGTACCTTGTGTGAGACTTCACTTTCGTGTGGGTTATGATGAAAGGGTTGGTATATTTATGGTTTTTTTGGTGATTTAATGTTGAACCTCAAGTCTTCCCACTACGTTCCAACAACACTTATCTATTAGATATTATTTTTGGGATTAACTGCATAGTGTAAGTCATTAATCTATGACCCATATTCATGAGTATTAGTCTCAACTGACCAATAATTCTCATGATTTGAATAGTCCACTTATTACTCATTGCATCGGGTGATGCTCACAGGGGTGAAGAAATGGGATTGAAGCCAACGAAATGAATCGCATAGCATCAATCATCACTTCCGGGGCTTGCACCCAGTAACCAGGACTTCCCAGATGGTCACCCATCCCAAGACGCCTCTGGCTCAAGCGCGCTTAACTGTGGAGTTTTCCCCACATTCAAGCCCACTTATCTTGCTACCCCATTTGCAAAACCTTAGCAAGTATTGTGCCTTATGAACTACCCAGTTAGAGCTCCGTTGACTCTTATTATTTAAGTATATAGGGGCTTCCATAGTGCAAGATATTAGATATTATTTTTTGGATTAACTGCGTAGTGTAAGTCATTAATCTATGACCCATATTCATGAGTATTAGTCTCAACTGACCAATAATTCTCATGATTTGAATAGTCCACTTAGCACTCATTGCATCGGGTGATGCTC
>ML792379.1:13806-32151 GCA_009831015.1 Picea engelmannii | reverse complement strand
ATATAAAGAAGCAATTTGTACCTTTTGTGTATGTGGCACATTATGGAGATCAAAGAATTTCTCCATCTGAAGTATCCATGTGATTGGGTCCTTTCCATCAAACTTCCTCATATCAATATTAGGAACATGGTTGGTCTTCAAACAAAAGTTGGAGTTTCTCCATTCTTGATTCACCTTCCTTGTGTCCTCATGATGAATTTCATGGGATGCATTTTCACTTTCAAGTGTCTTCTCTGTTACGAAAATTTTCAATACTTCCATGATCTCCCCTTTTAAACCATCCATCTTAGTATCCAACTTAGCTTCCATTGAATCCATCTTCTTTTGTAGTTCATTTATGTCCCTACACATTTCTTCATCTTCATCAAGAGTCGAAGTAGGATTTTCTGGAGGCTTATTTGGTGTAGAAGTTCCCTTTTTTGGTGGCATGTTGTCCAAGTATCACTTTTGAGCCTTGAATTTGAGGATGTTTTTCTAGACAATATTTCTTCTGTTGTATCTCCCAAGTTTTAGCCCTTCTGGGTATGAAACTTCCTTTTATGTAGTTCTCTGATATTTCTTCTCTGCAATGGCACAGGTCTGATCAAAATTGGACGTGCCAAGTGGAATTTATGGTAAATTCCCCACAACTTGTTGATTTTTGTCCTTTCCAGAAGATCTCACTTGTATAGCATGCCCCGCTAGTCGGATACAATAGTCAAATACCCTATCTTACACATGGTGTATCTACAAATTTAGTATGAACCAGAAGCTGAAACTTTTACCACAGATACCTTACTAATTTATGTAAATAGCCTCTAGAGTTGAGGGTTTTAAACGTTACAAAAAAGGTTTTATAACAAAAATTCTACAATGACTCAGTTCAGGATGATTCCATAATCCTATCTTGTACAGGATGTATCTCCGAAAGTATAAGGCCTCAGGAGCTGAATTTTGAACCCAACGTACCTTGATCCTTCTACTAAATATCCTCCAAGTCGTTCCTTCTGAAAAATTTTAGAAAAAAAGTTATAGAAAAAATTTCAAGGTGTCTCAGATGTAGTAGCGAAACCCCAAGACCTTGAGCTCTGATACCATATGTTAAGAACCAAATATCAATATAGCATAGAAAAAAATTAGAAAAAGTACTGACTGCCTTGAAAAAGAGATAATTTCAGATAATAAGTCTCTTTGAGGGGGAAACCTCCTTTTACCCGACTTAAATGTTGAAGTACAAGATGATTCAAAATGAAAATGTCTCCTTAGTATATATAGGAGACTAGGAGGTATAATTACAACTAATGGCCTAAATCCGACATAAATAAAATAATATTGCTAATAAAATATGCCCCAATTAAGGGGTAATGAGCCAATATTAGGGCTTAACAGTGTATTAGAGTAACTCTTATGCTATTGTTCATTTCTCATTGGATATAATTGAATGGTTTAAGTATAAGTTGAAAAGTTTTTTAAATTGTACTTGATACTGATTCACCCCCCTCTCAATATCAACAATCTTGTCATTTAATTCATAGACAATTTTGTTATATTACAAGACAATTGTGGGAAGAATTGGAAGTCAAATTTTTCCAAGTGGAATTAGAATTGTTGGTTGTCTTCTTGTGTAATACCAAGACAAATTTGTCTAATCGAAATTGTTAGTTTTTTATTCTTGTGTAATACCAAGACAAATTTGTCCAATTGGAATTGTTAGTTGTCTCTTCTTGTGTAATACCAAGAAATATTTATCCAATTGGAATTGGAATTGTTAGTCATGGCTTCTTCTATAATACCAAGACAAATTTGTCCAATTGGAATTGGAATTGTTAGTTGCGTATTCTTTTATAATACCAAACCAAATTTGTCCACTTGGAATTGGAATTGTTGGTTGTGTCTTTTTGTGTAATACCAAGACAAGTTTATGGTGGGGTGATTGGAAGCCAAATTTTATTTTTAAACATGGGGAACCTACATAATCGAGGTAAAAATTCATTGAGTAAAGATAAATCCATAAAAAAGGTAGAATAATAAATAGAAAATACAAAGTTACGTATGTCAAAACGTAGGATTCCAGAAGAGGGAAATCCAATTTCTAGTGGAATAGATGCCATTGTTGTGTCTCCTCCATCACCACAAGAAAAGTATGGGAGTTCAGTAGAGACCAATCCAATAATTATCTCATCAAAAAAAAAAAATTTGGATGAACAGATGATGTAGGATTTTCTTGGATATGATTATACAACAAATGGAATTAGAGAGGAAAATGTTGCACACCATTTTGGTGAGGAATTTCCTATGGTGCAACCTCTTGTTGGATAGTCAGATGTTCCAGAAACTAGTTATGGGTATGCCCACTCTCCTCCCATAATTGATCTGTCGGTGATTGAAGGGGAAATAAATGAAACATTTTTTACTCGACATTAGGGAGGTGAATAGTTCCAGAATAGGGGTTTATCGTCCCTACCTAGATTGATCAATGTGCAATGAAGAAATCCTAAACACATTTAGGTGGATGAAAGTGGTATAGCATCACTTGAAGGTAAGTTACTTAACCATACATTTTTTTATCATTCTTATAAAATCATTAGAGAATATTTTGAACTAGAATCCAATGTCGTTAAATGCCAGTTATCTATGGCTTTGTTAAAACCTAGAAATTTAAATGTTGTTAGGAGAATTTTAGGCATTAAAATAATCGAAAGTTTAGAAACAAGTCATCATATTGTTATAAACCTTGTATATTATTTTAAAATAATTGGTAATAAATATCATTCTAAATACCTTAATGAAATCTGACATGTCTTGTCACAATCAGTTATTAGCAAGATCACAAGAAAACATTTTTTGCACCAAAAAACTTCTCATCTCATGAAATGAAATATCAAAACCATTAGAGAGTATTATAATAGATGTGATAACCTTGACACATGTGATCCAACAAATTTGTGGGCCTTCACTAGTAGTCTACCTCTTTCTGAAATAAGCTTAATTGAAGAAATTAAGGGACTAATACACGATTTCTAGCTTGAAAACACTAGGTCTTCTTCCAACCAAAATGATGTACTAAAATTGAGAAGGGGATATAGGGTCCATGAACCAAATATTAAAAAATTTCTTGAATTTACATAGACAAAATTGTATGAGAGACTCAGGAAAATACATAGTGTACTTAACTTGGGCCAAAGATATTTCCATAAATCCACGCCTTGGTGTGTTTGAATAAACATAATTCATAACACATGTTGTTTTAGATATCACATTGAGTATGTTTATTATTATGACACACACACACACACACACACACACACACCCAAACATATATATATCATGTATTGAATAACACCCTTTTGCAGGAATGCTCAGTTATATTGTTGTCATCGTCATATAGAGACTTTACTCACAACAACTTGCATAAAAGGCCAGAGGTTTGTACATTTTATCAAAAATATTTTATAGATGGGACATGCCCCAAGTGTAGTGGAATGGAATTACTGAGAAGATGCATTCATGTAAGAAATGAGTATGAATTGGGGAGGAAGGACATTTCCTTGAAAATATTTAAATATGTTCCATATGATATTGATGGAGGGTGGCAAAGAATAAATATACAATTGGTGACTTCCTAGGTATGAATATGTGACTGCATAAATGTCTTCATCAAAAAGACATGACAATATGTTCAGCATGTCCATGTGGATCGACTATAGGATGATCATTTTAGAATATGCAGAGATACATTTCCCATTGGTATTGTCTTATCAGTGGTTTATTTTGCAGATAACTACAACCTTCAACTGTAAAATGACAATCAAAGTGTAAAACATCCAACCCCCTATTCCTCACTTAGGTCGATTGTGTATGAAATATTTTCTTCTTCTTTAACCATGTAAAAGCCTCTTTTTGAGTGCATAATCATGTTCTTCTCATCAATATCTTTCCAATGACTATAAATGTTAGTATCTAGATATTAACATTTCAATTTTTGCTTGTTGCGGGAATAGGGTTACTCCTGTAACACTGAAATGTGTTAGTACCTAGAACTTAAACTTTTATTAAGCCAATTTCAGCTTGTGGCTTCGTTTATTATTCAATTATTGGTCGTTTTTAGTTGGCTCTCAACCTTATACAGGGTTTTATATTTTATCAAATGTTGGGCCTAAAGGCCAAACTTCAGCTCTAACGCTCCAAGCTCCAGCTCCAAGCAACCTGCAACACAACACAACATTCAAATCAAGCATCAATTGAAAAGTTCACTAAAATCACATATTCAAATACCAAATGAACACAAGCCAAATCTGAGCCTAAGAGCCAAGTGCCAACCAAGCCACATGGAGGAGGAGCGCTCAGAATGAATGAACACCAAGTGCATGTATAACAAGCACCAAAGTGTCAAGTTTGAGAGCACCACCAGGATCGCCATAAAACAACCGAATGTCAAGTATTGGGAATACTAAAAACTGAGATTAAGATGTCGATTGGGAATGCAAAACATTCACACCAGGTGTTAGAACAATTAGAACAATGCCGAGTATTTGGGTCATTCCAAAGCATTAGCATATTGGGGTTTTTTGTTTTTTTCAGGGATCCAAATAATGATGAAAGTGTTTCTGAGGCCGAGTGATTAGAGTGGAAAACACATTGAACATTTAGAAGAAAGGAATAATATTAAGGCCGATTGCAGCCTGCATTTAGTAGAAATGATACACGCAGGGTCTCGTATCCTGATGATAGATATTCTCACAATTGGGAACGTGTCCATAGTTATTTGGATGCTCCTAGCCATCCTTATAGTGGAGTTTCTAGATCAAAACGCCCATATTCTTCTCTAGATGATGTTCCAATATATGTTGATCTAGATTTAAGACACTCGAAGGCACATCTGAACTATGATGTCGGTGTTGATGTTGGTGATTTTCCTTTATGGAAGAGTTGCATATGGTCAGCTTGATCGGGCCCCTCAAGCAGGTTACAGTGGTCATGGAAGTAAGAAAACTTTGTGCATAAGAAAAAGAACGAATATGACAGAGGACTGAAACGTGATGGGAAAATCCTTGTGGAACAGAGACACTGCCCCCTGGCATCATTATATCAAAGACAGATTTGGCATCTTTCAGAAGTATAATCCCCACCTTCATCTAGGGGAATGACGGGAAAGATTCTCTGAAGGTTTTCCTCACATTCATGAACAAGTTTTGAAAGAAGTTCGGTGGTGAAGAATGGTTGCTGGAGAGCACTTTGTGTAAATGAAAAACGACTTCATACATTAAGTTATCACACACGTAATTTCTGTTTTCTAGCAGCTAAAAAACATATATAGATAAAAGACCGAGGAATATTCTCATACTGATGTAAATAAATTCAATGTGATTCTTGATTCCATCACATATTGGGAATTTGATTTCATGCCAATGACAGGAAGTTATTTTATTAGAAATGTCATTCCATCTCAGATGGAATTTAGGTGGTTTTGTTTGGGTAATCGTATTGCATTTTTGTCATCCTTGGCAACGCCTGAACAATATATGAGAATAATCGATCTTAGTGAAGAACGGTGGAAGATCTGGTTGGGAGATGCCTCTCAAGGTTTCATTTATCATAATAATGAAGGGCATCAAACTGGGTCACCATTTTCAGAATTGCATGTTGCATCACTTGGTTGAAGATCATAACATGCCATCAGTTATCATATAGAAGGAATTGTACCTTACGATGGGCTTGATGTTGCTGGAGATGTTTGTAACACTAAATATCAAAGAAAGAAGGCTTGTTACCTTTCTGTGATGAAGAGTGGAAACTGAATAATCAAAGACCATTCTTCATTAGCCACACATAGCTATCAAAGAGTCCCCTGTAGATTTCAAGGAGTTCTAAACAATCAACCTTCTTAAAATTCAAGGAAAAAAATATTCTATTTCCAATGTTTAGGGAAGTAGTTGCTAAAGATCAGCATGAAGGTCAAGATTCGAGGATAGTATTCCTAAATAAAGGATTATTTCCAGATTTCAAGACAAGGTGGAAGGGCAGATGTAAAGCAGAGGATGGAAGTCAAAACTTCCATTGAAGAGGGAAAATTTCAGTTTCATTTTCCCAGGCATTTAAAAATTTCCAGTTGCAGATAAACATTCAATGAAGTTCCAGATCGACACTAATTTTATAGACTAATAGTTGTCTTTTTAAACTTAGATTGTATCTATATTGTTGGAAATAGATCAGGAGTTGATCTTGTTAATTAGTTTTTAATATTTCTAAAACTGGATATGAATAGGTGGCAGAGTATTCAAATAGTCAACCACACATCCGAAATTTCTAGGGGCACCTGGCAACAATAGATGGCAGTCGAGATGTCAAGCAACCTCATCATTTCCATATTTCTTGCATTGATTTGAGATTGATTTCCATTTTTAGTCTACGAATAATATTTGATCCCTTAGAATTTGTAACAGCTCCAGGATTGGATAGGCTATTTAGTCTATGGTATTGAATGTATCCAGAGGAGGGGTGAGGCCCATGAGGGAATGACTAAGAATATATTGATGAAAAAGCATTCATCTGAGTTATTAGAAACCTGAAGGCATTGTATTTTAGGAATCGCTTCTGACATTGGAGATATATGACATTTGTTTTATCAGATTGTGATCTTCTCTAAACATTGTTTTTCCATCTTCCTTGTTTTACATTGTATTTTTCTTCTTACTTGAATAAATTACAGACATTGAGAATCAATGGCTGCTTATGGATGATATATTCCCTAGTGGTAATGATTTTGTCGGGATTGCCTATTATCTGTGCGTTTTGTTTCAAGTACCTTTGCATCCATTTGACAAAGAAAATCTTAGTTTGGTGAGGTGTTCTACTTTTGTTTATTCCATATTCGTCTACCCATTTACATATAAATGTCTTATCTGATATACAATTTGATTGCCTCTCATCAACAGGGTGTTTACTTGACTCCATGCCAAATGGTGTTTTAACCGATTTGCTTTTATCTTGTTTCTCTTATTCTTTCTCTCGTCATCTACCTTATCCACATTATTTCAAAAAACCCAAACACATTCTTATTTATAAAATCATTGCAATAACTGAAGATGGGCTAGGCTTGACCCTATAGCAGTCTAGGGGCAACCTCTAGCACTAACAGTAACCATGCTCAATTCTAAGCTCTCGATAAAACGTTATGGCCTTAAACATTTTGTGTGATTTATTCCATCAAAGCCACTGCATCTCCACATGGAATCCACGTGGCTCCCCTATCTCTTGTGGCATTTGACATGGAAGTTGTTGATTAAGGTTGGTTGTCATTGATCTCAACCCTTGAAGAAAGCCCCATAGCACAAAGGCTTGGGTAATGGACCCAATATTGTTTGATGTAAATATGACTCATTATTGTTTTTTCATGGTTGATAAGAAGTAAATATAGATGAACTCCAAAGTGGTCCCCTTATGGTGAAAGCCCTCACGGGAAGACGCTTTGTGGAGTAAGAGAACCCATACTTAATTGTGGAATAATGAGATGAAGGAAAGTGATTTTGTCAGGGAAAATTTCCTATATGGATAGTGCTTGTCATTTCATTTCTGGTGGTATGTGGAACGTCATATAATTCCTCACGGTTAGAGAGTTATGGCCATGAGAAGTTGGAGACCCCAGGTTTGGGTAATGGACCCATGTTTGTTTGATGGGTAACAATATGATTTATGATATATTTTTAGATAATACTATTATATATGGATAGTACATGTCATTCCATTTCTAGTGGTATGTAGAACATCACATAATTCCTCACGGTTTGAGAGTTATGGCCTTACGAAGTTGGAGGACCCTCATATGTCATCTACAAGCCCCAAAAGGTCAAAGTAGTCAAAGTGGTTTAAGAGATTTTAAAATGTAAATAATAAAGTTTAGTGATGAGTGTATTATAATTCAAAGTGAATATAAAATAAATTATTTCAATAATAAATTTAATGGAGAAATTAGAAGTGGACCCAACCCTAAAATAAGGAAAGTGGGCCAAGTGACCTAGAAGATGTTTTTAAGGAAGCTAGTTGGAGAGTATAAATAAGAGGCAAGGCTCTCTCATTTGAGTCACACTTGAGAATATTTAATATCTATATGTGTCTGAGGTAACCAAGGATATCTAAACCAGAATTCTGAGTGAAGGTGAAGAAAAGAAGGATGAAATGCAAGGAATGATAAATTCTTTTGATGGTGCTTTCTAAGGTATGTTATTTACAGGTCATCTCACCATTTTCGCTATAAAGTTTTTTCTATAATGATTCAGACTGTGAAATTGATATGAAAGTGAGAAACAATATCCAAGTATCTGTGAAAGAAAATTCATCTTGTGGGTCGTTTCATTTTGGGACTTACACTCTGTGGAAAATAGGGTTTGTGGTCAGTCCTAAAACTAGTCAAAATCAAAGGTTTCCGGTAAAAACGTCATAACTTCTTCATAATAGATCCCAATTCAGTGAGACAAAATTTTTTGGTCAGGGTATAGTCTAGAGTATGTTGTATAATAGTTTCATATCATTTCATCAAATATTTTGTGCGGGGAACTCTCTACAAGGTATCTCTCTAGAATAAGCCAGAATTCAACAAGGTATGCCATTTTTTCTATAACTCCTTTTATGAGAGGTTCCAAGTAGTGATACTTGGAGGAATTGCATTAAATACACTGAAAAATATTGTGTATTAGTTTCATATCTTTATACATTACAGGTTCAAAGTTATGATTACTTCAAGTTAGAGTTGTTGACTAATCCAAAACTAGGCATGTGAGACTAAAGAAAAGTTTGATGAAAATGCTAGTCTCTTATTTTTAAAGTTAAGGAAGGTTTGCAAGAATGTGATCATATACACCAGTTCTATTATAGAGCTACAAATCAGATTTTGATGATGAAATTGATGAGGTCTTTTGGTTGTGGTACATGTTGAGTACAAGGTTGAGACAAGTAGTTGATGAGTTCACATACATGAGGTGTATAGTTGATGATGTTGGTACATATTGATGAGTCATAGTTTATTAGTAGTTGACACATGATTGGTACATACTTGGTACATGGTTGGATGCACTTTTTTATGGTACAGGTTGATTACAGGTTGGTGCATGGTTGATGCACTTGTTTATGGTACAGGTTGATTACAGGTTGAGGTACAGGTTGATGCATGGTTGATGCATGGTTTAGATTTATTGGTACAGGTTGATGCATGGTTGATGCATGGTTTAGATTTATTGGTACAGGTTTACAACGATATATCTCATAGTGATAGTGTGACAGTGGTTCCATCATTCTACTTCTACTTCAGGGTGGCACGATGAGGCAAGGACATGTGGTTGTAGCCACCTTCCGGTTGTAGATAGAGAACATTGGGGGTTGTAGCCTCCTTCTAGTTGTAGCCAGAGAATTGGGGAGTTGGAGCTTATCTTAGGTTGTAGCCTGAGAAACTAGGGAGTTGGAGCCTCCTTCCAGTTGCAGCTAGAAAACAAAGGAAGTTGGTGCTTCCAATGAATGTAATTCTTCAAGACATATAAGAAAAAACATTCTGTGGTTTTCTCCTAATTTGGGTTTCCACGTAAAACACTGGTGTACTATGTATGTGTGTGATTGGTTATTTCTTATTTCTCATTATTGGATAATAGTTCTACATTGATATAACATTTGAAGAAAAAGGATTATAATTACACTATTACTGATTCACCCCCCCTATCAGTAATCCAACAATTGGTATAAGAGAAGGTTCCTTCAGAAATCAGTTTAACCACTGAAAGTTAGATCATGGAGAGTACCAACTCGTATAAAAATGGAATACCACATTTTGATGGATAGAAGCATGCTTTTTGGAGCATAAGGATGAAGACATATATACAGGCACAGGGATTTCAAGTTTGACAATCAATTGTAGATGGATACACAAAACCAGTTGTTCCACCAACAAATGACAAAGTGGTGAAACTTGGTGAGAATAATTCCAAAGACATAAATGCACTTTTGAATGGTCTCAGTGATACGGTAGTCACCAAAGTTGCACATTGTAAATTTTCTAAAGATATTTGGGACAAGCTTCGAAATATTTATGAAGGAGATTTAAAATTCAAAGCAACAAAGCTTCAAACTTACAGAGCTCAGGTCGAACAACTAAAAATGAAGGAAGATGAAGATATCACAGCCTACTTCTTACAAGTCGATGAAACAGTGAATGCAATCATAGGATTGAGAGAAGAAATCGAAGAATCTGTAACTGTTCAAAAGGTACTAAGATCTCTTCCTATGAGATTCAACCATAAGATATCAACACTAGAAGAAAGATTGGATTTAAACTCAATAAGCATGGATGAAATGCATGGAATCTTCACAGCATATGAGATGATAACTGAACAGGAAAATCTAGATGTAAAAGAAGCAGCCTTCAAAGCATCCAAAAGATCAAAGAAAAAGAAAAAGGAACAAGAAGAATATAGCAGCAGCAACGACGTCTCGAAAGATGATGAAGAAGTGGCCAACTTCATCAAAAGACTGAACAAGGGAACCAACGATAAGTACATAGGTAAGATTCCTTTAATTTGTTTTAATTATGATGGTATTGGTCATTTTTCTAACAAATGTCGTCATAAGAAAAAGATAAATGATGAAGGTTACTCAAAAGGAAGACAAACATATAAAGGTAAAAGAATTACAAAGAAAGTTTTCAAGAAAAACCTTTGCACCAAAGAAGACATCTCATCATCAGATGAAGATAAAGTTAGTGATAGTGAAACATGGAGAGTTCTATTCATGGTAGTAGAAAACTCTAATAAAGAAGACTCCATAGAAGAATATGAAAAAACATATGAAGAAGAAATTGAAGAGGCAGAAGTTGACTTCCGAGAAGAATTAATGAGTGCCATAGAAGTTATCATAAGAGAAAATAAGAAAAACAAGAAACTACAAGCAAAACTAGATAAGAAAAAAGACACTCAAGAACTAGAACAAATGATCACAAAATTGAAGGTTCAAATAGAAGAAGATAAAATAATTGAAGAAGCACTCAAAGAACAACTAAAAGGAAGGGATAGTATCATTGGAAACTTAGAAGCAGAGATTGTCACACTAAGAAATGATATTCAAAAGAAAAATATGCATAATAGCTCAAAAGTTCTGGATGACATTATCAGCAGTCAAAAAATTTATCTTGATAAGTGCAAACTTGGATACAATTAGACAGAAAAGGGATCAAGCTCCAAAACAATAAAGCAAGAAACAAATACAAAAAGTTATGCAGAAACAATCAACGGGGATAAAAATATATACAAGGAAGATTACAGGGACACTCCTCCACCAAGAAGATTCAGATTTTAGAATCAACAACAGATAGATAGGCCTCAAGAAGAAGAAAGATTCATAAGAGCACCTCATTTCATAAGATCTTCAACTACCAGGTTTCAAACTATATTTTTTGGTTTATGTTATGCATGTAATAATTTTGGACATAAAGCTATAAATTGCAGAGCTAACAAAAGGAACAATAACTACTTTGAGAGCCATACACAAAGGTGTTATTCAAGAAGATCTAGTGAAACACAAAGAAGAAGTTACAACAGGTTTGAATCTTTGAGCATTGAAGTGGAATGTTACAAATGTAACAATTTTGGACACATGGCCAAAAATTGCAGAATGATAGTCCCTCCTAAAGAACCTCAATAGAGTCACAAACAAGAACCTCAGAAAATGACATGGATAAGAAAGCAAGATCAGTATAGCAAAGAAGAATGCACAATCGCTCTACAAGCTAAACAGAAGAAACATGGTTAGTATGTTGACAGTGGATGTTCAAAACACATGAAAGGTGATAGAGACAAGTTTATTACATTATGAAAGGAAAGATATGGCTCAGTCTCCTTTGGAAATGATGATTCATCCAAAATCATTGGAAAATGCACAGTCCAAATTGGGAACAAGAATGAAAAGGAAGAAAATGTTCTACTAGTAGAAGATATGAAAAATAATCTTTTCAGTGTGAGTCAAATGTGTGACCAAGGTCATAAATTTACTTTCAATTCACAAAAGTGTGAGATAAGAAAAGAAGGTTCAGGGAAATTGGTCGCTACAGCTGCAAGAACTCCAAGCAACATATATGTGTTAAGCGAAATTGGAAATGAAAAGTGTTGTCTAGGAAAGGAAGATGAAAGTTGGCTATGGCACAGAAGAATGGGTCACATGAATTTTGATAACCTTGTCAAAGTCAGCAAAAGAGAAGCAGTCGGAGAAATGCCCCAAATCACAAAACCAACCAACACTTTGTGCAAGCATTTCCAACAAGGAAAACAAACAAAGACCAGGTTCAAATCAAAGGAATATTCAACAACAAAACCACTGGAAATTGTGCATACTGATCTAGTTGGACCAACTACAAAAAAAGGCTTAAAAGGTGAGAGATACTTTATGTTATTAGTTGATGATTATACAAGAATTACTACAGTTTGCTTTCTCAAGAACAAATCAGAAGCTTTTGAAAATTTCAAGATCTACAATGAAATGGTTGAAAATGAGATGGATTCAAGAATCAAATGCTTAAGATCATATAATGAAGGAGAGTTCACCTCAAATGAATTTATGGACTACTGTAGCAATCATGGAATAAAAAGGCAATTCTCTGTCGCTAGGACACCTCAACAAAATGGAGTTGTTGAAAGAAAGAATAGGACAGTACAAGAAATGGCTCGAACAATGATAATGGATTCAAAGTTAACTGATATTTTTTGGACACAGACAGTGCATACAGCAGTTACACAGGCAGTGCATACAACAGTTCACATTCAAAACAGAGTAATGCTCAGAAAAAACACTGATAAAAATACCTACGAGCTATGGAAAGGAAAACCAACAAATGTGAAGCACTTCAGAGTTTTTGGAAGCAAATGATACATCAAAAGAGAAGATGGCAGAAAGGGAAAGTTTGACTCACATGTGGACAAAGGAATACTTGTTGGTTACTCAAGTACAAGGAAAGCATACAAGTGTTACAATCTAAGATTAAAAAAAGTTGTGGAAAGTATCAACGTAACAATTGATAAAATAGACAGACCAGAATCAAAGAAAGAAGAAAACAAATCAATGGAACAACTTTTTGAAGAAAAAGATGAAAAAGAAGAAGAAGAGGAAGATGAAGATAAAGAGAATCTTACAGAAGTAGAAGAGAAAGTTCTGCAAGTATCTCTAAATACACCTAGAAAATGAGTATAGAAGAATCATCCTTCAGATCAGATTATTGGAAACAAATATGCAGGAGTTGAGACTAGAAGATAAATCCGTTCACTAGAACAAACACACCTATCACTCTTATCTATAATTGAACCAAACTGTTTTGAAGAAGCCAGCAAGGATGAATTTTGGAATAAGGCCATGGATGAAGAATTGGATCAAATAGAGAAAAATGACACTTGGGAATTGGTTCCAAGACCAAAGAATAAGAATGTGATTGGCACAAAATGGGTTTTCATGAATAAATTGAATGAAGATGGACAGGTTACAAGGAACAAAGCTAGATTGGTATGTAAAGGATATGCACAGATTGAAGGAATCGACTTTGAAGAGACATTTGACCCAATTGCCAGAATGGAAGCAATCCATTTGCTTTTAGCTTATGCATGATCTAAAAATGTTAAAGTATATCAGATGGACGTAAAATCAACTTTTTTGAATGGGGAACTTGAATAAGAATTCTACATTGAACAACCAGAAGGATTTCAGTTGTCAGAGAACACTGACTATGTGTGTAAATTAAAGAAGACATTGTACGGTCTAAAACAGGCTCCTAGAGCATGGTACACCAGACTAGATAAGTATTTGAAGCAGGCAGGGTTTAGAAAAGGAAGTGCAGATAACAACCTCTACATCAAGGTAAGTCAAGGTAATATTTTATTAATTGAAATTTATGTTGATGATATTATTTTTGGTAGTGATGATGACAGGTTAAGCCAAAAATTTGCAAAAGACATGCAGAATGAATTTGAAATGTCGTTACTTGGAGAACTATCCTTATTTCTAGGATTTCGAATACGTCAAAGCAACCAATGAATTTTTATTTCTCAAACCAAGTATATCAGAGAAATGCTAAAGAGGTTCAGAATGGAAGATTGCAAACAAGTTATCACTCCCATGCAAACCAGTTGTAAGTTGAGCAAAGATGATGATTCAAAGTCTACAGATCAAAGGCAATATAGGCCAATGATTGACAACCTACTATATGTGACAGCATCCATACCAGATGTAATGCAGGCAGTTGGACAGGTGGCATGATTTCAAGCAGGACCAAAGGAATCACATGTATTAGCAGTAAAGAGGATCTTCAAATATCTCAAAGGAACAAAAGAGTTTGGATTGTGGTATCCAAAAGGAAAATATCTATCACTTATTTCCTACATAGATGCTCATGGATTATGTTCGTACTATGTTCGTGGATTATGGTATCCATAAGGAAAATATCTATCACTTATTTCCTACAGTTTTGAGAAATGTAGATTGGGTAGAGAGTAATAAGTCCACTTTCGCTACAAGTTCCTCGAGTTTCTTCAACCTTTTCAATTCAAATTATACATGATTATTCATGAGTTATCAATGCGAGTCGAGAAAAACGTTTCCTAACCCAGAGAATATTTTGACACACCAAATCCTAGTTGTCAAACCCGTGACTTTGAACAAGGTGTTAAATATACTTGAATCATTATCACCGTTGTCTCGTGGAACATAATTGCATCCTCTACAATGCACAAGTAACTGACAAAAATGAAGAGACCATCTTAAATTTATAAGGAATAAAAACTTGTTTGCCAAGGAATATAAAGTTTTCGAGTTTTGTCTTCTTAATATGCTTGTTGTAAAACTGCATGCATTCTATAAGAGATAATTAATTAATTGAGTTATTTTAGGAAATGCTAAAAGTTAGCATTTAATATTAGCCATTGATCTCAAGTGAGGTGAAAATTTATCTCAACTGTCAATTACTTTGGAGATTAGGGTTAGGTTATAACTCAATCTTATAAAAACAAGGCTAGGGTGAAGGAGAAAAGAGTTAGACACAAAGAATAACTTTTTCTCAAGGATTGGATCATGAAGGACAACGATTTGAGGACATCTTGAATAGGTGGAGAAGGACTTCCATATACACATCAAGTCAGGGAGAAGAGAGAACATAGGCAATCACAAGGGAATTTTAACATAGCGAAGCCACAAAAAATGGTTGTGTTGGTTTCCACATTTTCTTCCATTATCTTTATTTGAGTTGAATATTCCAATAGTGTACTTTTTATTTTTTGAGTCACTAACTTGATTTGAAGTAAGGAAATCACTAGATAAAAATATAGCTACTATTGGAGTAACAAGATTTCAACACATTTTCCACTTTTTTAAATGACCATTTTTTTAGAAAACTCCAGGGTATGTGCAAGCTAATGATAGTATTTCATGACATGTTAGTGGCAACACAAACATGAAAAAATGACAATATGTTAACTTGGAAGGATTATTCAAGGTACTTTTACAATGAATTTGAATATTGTGTAAGAATATGAAACTAAGAAATTGAATTAGTTTTCCAAATATACAATTTTTTTCACAGAAATTGTAACTGTGTGAAATTTTATTTTTTCCAACAATGTTTTGTTATTCTTCCAGCAAAATATAAGGTATATGTGTTTTCTCATGCGTTTTGAGTACCTTAATGATGTAATTTAATTCAAAAAATATGTATAGTTGTAGAGAACTCATTGTTCTAGTGTGATGTTTTTTTTGGAAATTTATAATATTAATTTTATATATTTTTTTAAATTATCAATATCAATATATCCTTGAAATTACAAGGCCTTTTCTTTGTGCAAGCTAAGAGGGTTTTAACATGATCAAAATAATTTATTTTTTTTAGATAGTAGATATCGGTCTCCTATAGTGTAGCATAGAACACATTCTAGAAATGGTTAAGACTTATTAGAAATAAAAGAGATATCTATTCTAGGATTTTGATATGTGCAAAGACAAAAACAAATTAAAAATAGTAAACAATATTAATTTTTAAAAAAATTGTAAATTTGGAATCTGCATAGTTGACTCTATCTATGTCTATCCTATATAAAATAAACTTCAATAATAAAGATATAGAGAGGTATTCATAAAAATAAGGTTTTTATCAATTTGTATACCAAACCACTAGGTTTGTCATCCTAAACCTAAATATGAGACAACTATATCACCATAAGTGTTTTCAATCTTAGCATGCATTCCTAAAATCATACACATTCCTAAGATCACACATGCACTCCTATATAACCTATTCTCTCTCCTAAATCTACTCTTCTCTCCCCCACACTTTAAATCCCAGCCCCCTCTCTCTTCCCCACTCTCCCGCACACTTTGAAACCCCACCCCCTCTCTCTTCCCCACTCTCCCTCTTTCTTCCTTTACCTCTCTCTACCTCCCTTTCCCATGCTATAGATGAAGGCATGAATGGTTGTTATGTGTAAGCATAAAAAAATATAAAAGTTTGAATCTAATTTTTTGTTTTTCATTGATGCAATCATGACTGTGACAAGAAGGTTCGCGAAAATATCGTAATTAAGGTTAATGGCATTGACGGAAGTGCAAAGGATTGGAGATATGCGGAGTTTCCAGACAAAGTTATTGTACATTTTAGTTAATGGAATGTATTGGAATTGACTCGAGGGGGATGGCGTGATGGGAGAGCAATTAGCTGATGAGGTATTGGAAGGAATAGTTTGTAATCCTGGAGTTAAATGATTTCATTCATCTCTTACTCGGTGGTTTGGTAACAAGATACACAGTTGGGAGACTATAAGAACCACCTTTAACTGGTGCTCATTTGGTTGTTTGAAAAGATTTGATGGCACAGTTTGGAGAAGACTCAAATGATTCACAACCGATGTTATCGTTCAATAAGGATGTCTACTTGCAATTTGATATCAAGAATTAATCCTCTATTCGATTTGATTTTTTTGCAATTGAAGGAGTTCTGATTCTAAGGAGGCGATGATGGTTCTCTTACTGAGAAGGTCAAGTAACGCCAACAACAACAGCGGCAGAAACAACAGCGGCAGCATAAATCCCAATAGGAATGATTGCATGATTTATCATGCTGGTCGGGTTGTTTGTTTCTTCCTCTGAGTTAAGATGCATTGCTATATGTGAAAGGCAACAACAACGGTGACCGGTAACAGTGCAACACCAGCAAAATTGGTTAAGAATCTTGCATATGATAGAGGACGGCGAGCTTGGGATGAAGAAAATATGATGGAGGAAGATGGCTAACAATCACAAAGTCCACCAGCCCGCCTAAATTCAAAAGGTATCCCAAATGAACATAACATAATTATTTATCATGTTTTAATGAATCAAGTAGTGGAGAAGAAGGTCTTTATTTTTATTATCATGGGAATGAAGCACCTTGAAATTATTTTTGGACATATTTAAGCCAATTCAAATTGAATAAAAGTTTAAGGAATGTCATGTGCATATAGAGATTTAGAAATGGTCAAATCAGTATGAAACAAGTGAGAGTGTCTAACAAAACCAAGTCATGGATGTTCTAAAGTTTGTTGAACTATGTAGTTACAAATCCTATATCATGCAAATTTGAAAATGGCCAAAGAAAAGGCAAGTTCAGGTTATGTCCTTTTGCAAGTTGATGCAAAGTTTTATGTAGTTGTTAGTTCGGCCGAAGAAGGGAAAGTTCAGGTTATGTATGTCCTTTTGCAAGTTGATGCAAAGATTTATGTAATTGTTAGTTCCATGGATATGGATGTAAGTCAATTCATGTAATTGTTTGGTGCATAGAGTCCTGTCAACTTTATGTTCTTGTTCATGTGTAGATCAAAAGACTTTGGTTATGTAATAAAAAATTTATTAACGAAGAGAATTTCAAGGGTGAAGAGAAAGTTAAATTTTAAAGAATTCATTGATGTGTAATAAATTATATTAAGTCATGTAATAAGTTGAAATTAGATTGAGAATAAATTTTAAATGAATTTTAAGTTATGTCAATGGTAAATCTAATAAGTTTTTCAAACCAAGGTTATAGGTGTTTTGTTTGGGTTCATGTGTAAATCAAAAGACTTTGGTTATGTAACAAAATTTTTCCTAATGAAGAGAATTTCAAAGATGAAGAGAAAGTTAAATTTCAAAGAATTCATTAATGTGTAATAAATTATATTAAGTCATGTAATAAGTTGAAATTAGATTGACAATGATGTCACAATAAATTTTAAATGAAGTTTAAGTTATGTCAATGATGCATCTAATAAGTTTTCCAAACCAAGGTCATATATGTTTTGAAAGACTGAGTTATGCAAGAAGGGAATGAAGAAGCAAATAAGATGTTGACTC
>ML792378.1:349909-381154 GCA_009831015.1 Picea engelmannii | reverse complement strand
GAGTTTGAATTGTAGAGTTTGATTGTTAAAGGGTGGAGTTGTAAGAAACCCTTTGGGGTCTAAGTCAATCTTTAAATGGCTTGAACTGATGAACTATTAGAGTTATTGAATACTCTAATACTCTCTATTGTCGACAATATGGTCACAATTGACAAACAACTCTTCAATTTGTTCTAACTTGTTTGCAAGCTTCGCAAGCCAAAGTAGAACTGCTTCAAATTCAGACTCAACTTTTTCATGATCAACTTCAACAAAAGAATATTCAACATTTTGAACTAGTCCTTGTTCAAAACAACCCTCTTTTCGATGATGATGATGATGATGGTGACGATGAAGATCAACAACCAGTGCATGAGCAACTCAGTGAGCCAACTTCATATACAAGTGTAGATGAAGATGAAGATGAAGTTGTTAGATTTTATTGCACCTCAGGTTCGGTCTATAGTTTCCATAGTTATACACAAATTTACCCAATTTGAACTATAAACATAAAATCATTGAGATGCCTAACTATTTTAGCACAACAGAACATAAAACTAGCGATTAGATCATACACATGTATACAAGTATTTAATGCCAAAATCTCTTGTTCTTACATCTAGAACAAAGGGCTCCCGTACCAGGGACAATGGCCCCATCACTTACAATAGACAATGCCAAATACTTACAAGTAGAATCGAAACCTTCCTTGGTTTCCATGTCAAAATCTCAACTCCAAAACTACTACTATAGCAACTCTCAACTCGACCCTTTTTTTCCTTCAGGGGCTGTCCAAACTACTGCCTCTAAAAACACTTTTCTTGCTGGTATATAGGTTGTTACAGCCTCATTCCTTGGCAGTAGACAGACCTCAAATGTGTCCTTAACATAGTTCCACAGATCTCTTCCTCTGTTGGTGGAATCACCAACCCTCCTTGACTATTGGTTGTCCAAAGTAAGGTGGTTGCTCCTCTTTTCCACTAGGTCAAACTTTGTCACTTTTGACCTAGCCTAGTTGTACAACACTCCTTGGCTGCTATTTGCTGCTGTGGCAACCCTATACTCTTAGCTGCCTGCTGCTATACCTGTGGCAGCCCTCCTCAGCTGTTGCTGCTCTTTCCTGAGTTTGTGGCAACCCTTAACTAGGTTGGCCAAACCCTCCAACAAACTTTCCCTTCTAGGCTGTTGTCCAAGTCTACAACAACCCCTTCCTTGTTGCCCCAGCCCTATAGTATCCTACCACAGGCCGGTCGAGTCTCCTGGCCACCTTTTGCTTGCTGGCCGAGCTTCCAGCAAGCTTGCGGCCACCTCGTCGGCCTCCATAGTCACTGCGGTAGGATATTTCTAGAGGGTCGAGCCTCCTAGCAGCCCTCACAACTGCCCCTCTCCTCTGCTACAACTTCCTATAGTTGGCGACCCTTCCTCTCCTTAGAAACCTGCCCAAAACAAGAACAATACAACAAAAACTAAGACCTCTCAACCTCCTCGATGGCTGTACTGAGGTCACCAACCAACGAGATTGAAATTCCCAAAGACTCCTCTCACAATTTCTCCACACACAATCAAAATGTCACAATGACATCTCTCCTTTATATACAAGTCTAGGGGTCAACTTAGAAGCCACTCGACAAGTCAACACCAATTTAGGCTTTCTCCATGGGTGTGAAGCCCCATCACAAACTCACGAAGCCCATCGTCAAGCCCATGAAGCCCCAACTTCATTCTGAGGGCGTTTTCACCCAAACGAAAGTGTGATGTGATGCTACGACAATTCCCACGTGTTGGGCACCTACGTCATGTGTGAATATCTGCCCGAAGCTACACAAATCAACACTCCTGCCCGAACCTGGAAGTATCTCTGTCTCCCACATTGTGCTCTCCAATCCCGCTTGATTGGTTGCCTCCTCTGTCACCGAAGCAAACTTGCTCTCCAATCCACCTAACTGGCTGCACCCTCGGTCATTGAAGCAAATCCTGCTGTTTGGCATGATCCCTCTCTGGAAGACACCCTGATCCTAGAAGCCTCTCGCTCCTGAGCATCCTGCCTGGCCATCTCAACCCATGACACCCTCCTGACAGTCTTGGAAGATGCCTCTCTCCCATCTGGACCTGTAGGTTGGCTCCCACTAAGCGACTGACTCTCCCTTTGAGCCTCCTGACTCTCTCTGAAGTCAGACTCCCTCTGAGTCTCTTGAGTCCCTTTGAAGTTGGACTCCCTCTGAGTTTACACAACCTCCAGAGCTACCTGCTCCTTGTCCACTGTCCTTTGCACAGTCCTGGGAGGCTACTCCTCCCCACTGGATCTTGAGGGCTGACTCTCTCTGAACTTTGGCTCCCTCTAAGCCTGTACCATTGGTGGAGCTACTTGCTTCACCACTGGTGGAGATACCTGCTCCCTCTGTACCTGTGCTGCTGGTGGGGCCACCTGCCTCACCACTGGTGGAGCTACTTGCTCCTCCCCATCTGTCTCTCTGCTCCTGTTGGTCACAACATGCATAGGTTGGCCCCTCAGCCTATATAGGTTGCCCTCTATAACTCCAAGACCACTATTGTGCCTGTGCTAGATCCTTTGGGCAGCCAATAACACATGTCCATCCCGGAACAACATTGCATAGCCCTATTCCTCAATTGCTGAGGCTAAGAACACACTCCTGGCACCCATAGCAAATTTTCCACTCGCAACAGATCCTTGACTCCATCCATAATACCACTGCTCCAGATCCTTGTATGACATGCTTGGTCCTCATACCAAGCTCCTCATACATACCTGTGTCAGACACTATGAAGCTCTCGACAAAAATCCTGTGCCCTTGCCATGTGCGGATGGCTCCCATTGTATGAGAACCATGCACTCCTCTCAAGGCAAGCATCCTGCTTACCCAGGTGACAACCATCCAATGAACTTTTTCCCAAGTCCATCATCCAAGTCAACCTTGGACTTCGACTAAGTCTCCTCCTGGATACAATCAGTCCATACTCTGTCAAACCCTGGCAACGTCTCTCGTGCACAGATTCCCGTGACAAATGGTTCCCAAGACCTGGGAAGACCTCTTAGTGTCAACACACATGATGCAATTGAACTCGTGTCCTCTCTCTGAACAATCCCAAGCTGCAGTTGGACACTCGGTCTAGTCCACTCTAGACCACTGCAACTCATCTCAGCAAGTGTCCTAATCCTCTTGGGTCAAATACCTCATACATTGTCATGCCTTGACAATGTGCAACACTCCGTCCTGATGGGGACTCTATCTCATCAACTTGCCATTCACACGAAGCTATCTCGCTCGTGCCAAAGCACCTAAGCTACACCCATCGCAACTCACAATGACAAGCCACTGGAAGTCCATTCTTGGAGTTGGCAACCTGTCACACAACATACTGTTGTGATCTGGGCTCTTCACAAATCCACCAAAACTCCCAACCTCCGACACCACCGAGCTGCAATAGTCCACAACTCCTCGTCTAGACGCTCTGTTCCATGTTTCAAACTGGAGACCATCTAATCTATAGCCACTTGCAACAGTCACTGTAGCTCCCTCTCAGAGCTAACTCCTGATCCAATTGCCCTTCTCATAACCTTGCTTTGATACCATGTTAGATTTTACTGCACCTCAAGTCTGGTCTATAGTTTCCATAGTTATACACAAATTTACCCAATTTGAACTGTAAACATAAACACACTGAGATGGCTAACTACTTTAGCACAATGGAACATAGAACTAGCAATTAGATCATACATAGTTACACAACTATTTAATACCAAAATCTCTTGTTCTTACATCCAAAACAAAGGGCTCCCGTACTAGAGACAATGGCCCAATCACTTACAATAGACAATGCCAAATACTTACAAGCATAATTGAAACCTTCCTTGGTTTCTGTGTAAAAAACTCAGCTCCAAAACTACTGCTGTTGCAGCTCTCAACTCAGCCCATTTTGTTCTTCAGGGACTGTCCAAATTGCTGCCTCTAACAACACTTTTCTTGCTGGTATACATGCTATTATAGCCTCATTCCTTGGCAGTAGAAGGCCTCTGAAGTGTGTTCTTAACATAGTTCCATAGATCTCTTCCTCTGTTGGTGGAACCACCAACCCTCCTTGACTGCTGGCTATCCAAAGTATGGTGTCTGCTCCTCTTTTCTACTAGGTCGAACTCTGTCACTTCTGTCCTAACCTAGTTGTACATCCCTCCTTGGCTGCTATCTGCTGCTGTGGCAACCCTATACTCTCAGTTGCCTGCTGCCATGCCTTTGGCAGCCTTCCTCAGCTGTTGCTGCTCTCTCCTGAGTTTGTGGTAGCCCTTAACTCGGCTGGCCAAACCCTCGAGCAAACCTTCCCTCCTTGGTCGAGCCACCTAGGTTGCTTTCCAAGCCTACAACAACCCCTTCCTTGCTATCCCAGCCTTGTCGTAACCTACCACAGGTTGGCCGAGTCTCCTGGCCACCTTCTGCTTGCTGGTTGAGTTGCCAGCAAGCCTGTAGCCACCTCCTCGGCCTCCAAAGTCACTGCGGTAGGATATTTCTAGAGGGAGGAGCCTCCTACTAGCCCTCATGGCAGCCCCTCTCCTCTGCTACAACCACCTATAGTTGGCGACCCTTCCTCTCCTTAGAAACCTTCCCAAAACAAGAACAAATCAACAAAAACTAAGACCTCTTAGCCTCCTCCATGGTTGGACTGAGGTCATCAACCAGCTGGACTGAAATTACCAAAGACTCCTCTCACAATGTCTCCACACACAATGAGAATGTCACAATGACATCTCTCCTTTATATACAACTCTAGGGGTCAATTTAGAAGCCCCTCCACAAGTCAACACCAATTTAGGCTTTCTCTGTGGATGTGAAGCCCCATCACAAACCCACGAACCCCATCATCAAGCCCATGAAGCCCCTGCTTCATTCCAAGGGCGTTTTCACCCAAACGAAAGTGTGATGTGATGCCCACGACGATTCCCACGTGCCTGGCACCTAGGCCACGTGAGAATACCTGCTCGAAGCTACACAAATCAATAGTTGTGCATGAACAAGTTTAACTTTCTCTATCCAAGCCAATCATCAGACCTTGGGAAGAAATCATAGACAATAAGCACATAACAGGGATTAGATATGAAAATGAAGTTACCTTTCATATTTCGGATAATACCAAACCAATCCAATTCTAAAGTGTTGGATTCCTTCAAGAAAGTGCATATTCACCTGCTCTAGTTCAAGAGCAGATTCTTAAATACCAACATTGTCATCAAGTTGGTGACATGGAGGATCAGTGTTTTGATCTTCATCCTTGTGAGTATTGTGGAAAGCATAATCATCCTTCAGACAGATGTTCCAAACACGAGAAACATGCAAGAGTAAAAAATCAATATGGGTGGATCACTTTTTGGCAATGGTCATCAACAATCAAGACAATATATCAGCCATACCAAATAATTCATTCTCGAGTATTAGAGCTTCTTGTAGTGGAAAGATTTTCATCTGCTCACCTTGTACCTGACAGGGGGAATAATATCAGTGATTGATGTTTAGGCTTCAAGTCTCGAATTCTTATCAATTGAGCAAGAACAAGTGAGTCAAAGTCAGAGTCATATTCCATCTGCATGATTTGGTTCGTGGTCTTTCTTAAACCACCATTTAGTAGAAGACTTACAACTTCTACAAGACAACATTTTGTGGTCATATTTAAACCTCCATTTGAGAGCACTACCAATTAGCATAACATATCAACTTCTAGCTAAATTAGGAAATTTTCCTGGAACCATTGAGCCTTTGAGCCAAGTTCCAGAGTTTGTGGTCTTCCTTAAACCACCATTTAGTAGAAGACTTAAGCTTTTGCTAGACAACAATTTGTGGTCATCTTAAACCTACATTTAGTAGAAGACTTACAACTTTTGTTAGACAATAGTTTGTGGTCATCTTAAACCTCAATTTAGTAGAAGACATCAACTTTTGCTAGCCATTTGGTTTGTGGTCTTCCTTAAACCACCACCACCATTTAGTAGAAGACATCGACTTTTGCTAGCCATGTGGTTTGTGGTCATCCCAAAACCACTAGATTTAGAGAGCACATTCAAGCCTGTTGAATTTTCACTAGGTTAGGCTCAAGCATGAAGTTTATTCCATTTTTAACATTTTACTTGAACCATAGACAATTGAAGTTACACCATAAACAATTTGCTGCAGTAACCAAGATCACAAGAAGAAATACCATGCACAAGTACACAAGGAGTATCTTGGGAAACCCTTCTCAACAAGGGAAGAAAACCCAGCCAATCCTTTGCTATATTCTTCAAGAGAAAGACCTCCCACACCATAAACCTAGCACACAAAAGGGTGCTCTCAAAACCAAGAAGTCTTGTGCCCAAGAGAGGTGCGCACTTCAACCCTAGAACAAGTACTTGCTGAAATTTCCAAACTCACATGTGTGTTGTGTTTCCTCAATGGGGAAATCACCTTTATTTATGTTAGAATGGACACATCAAAAGTGGTGTCTATTGGCACAATAGGGCCGACCTCAATAACTCAATATAATTAATAATTACCATATTAATTATCTTTTACATTAATTATCTTTCACTTTATGGTGGGGCCAACCTGTACCCTTTACATCACAATTAGGGTTATAGGTAAGTCTGATTCTTAGACAATATAGCAAGGAATATCACACACCCACTAGTGCTCAACCACTAGGGGCATGTCCACTTGTGCTCAGCCACAGGGATGTCCAAGTCAACAGATCTCTATCTCACTGCGTCTCACAGGAGAATCATCAGGATACACACTCACTAGTGCTCAGCCACTAGGATCACATCCACCTGTGCTCAGCCATAGGAACGTCCTACTCAATAGATCTCTATCTCACTGAATCTCATAGGAGAATCATTTGGAGTATCACATCATCTCAACTCTCTGCATAGAGGAGAACAATAGACCCATCACATGGGCTCCTTCACCCCTCACATTTGTGTATTTCTCAGTGATCCTATCTAATGCTATTGTTATCTAGTGAAATGCAAAGAACTCTAATAATAGCTTAAACCTTAACATGGTATTAGAGCTAAGCTGAAGAGAGCATCTTTCACAAGAGAAAGTGAAAAACGTCACTGTTGCCGTACATGCAAATTAGGGCTTTTTGTTGGTGAAGTATTTCAGCCCTAAAACCATCTAGAAAAGTGCGCCCTTCCTCAAGGATCACTTTGGCATCCTCCGCGCAACTTTTTAGTGGCTAGATCTCTCGGAAAGTGAAACCCTAGTTTTCACAAAGTACCAGAAAACCAGAGTACCAGAAGTACCAGAAGTACCAGAAAACCAGAAGCACCAGTCCAAAAATCCGCTGGTCAAGTTTGAGGGGGTAAAAGTTGGATTTTTAGAAATCTGACTGCACCAGCTTACTCGCCCCAGCTCAGTGCATCTATCCCCTGGATTGGAATTTCAAAATTTGAAGTTTGAAAAATTATGGTTTCCTCATAAAACCCTAAGTTGCAGTATCAATTGCAGTTGCAGTATCAGTTGCAGTTGCAGCCGTAGTACCAGTTGCAGTCACCCTTGAAGAGTTGGTGATCATTACCGCTGCTACTAGATGGTGCCTCTACTTGCAAATGCCGTCAGAGGTATGTACTCACACATGTTTAAACGGTTAAGATTTAAAGGGTATTTGTAGGAGAAGGGATCTCTTGCCATAGATCCAGAAGGATCTCAAAATCCAACACATTCAGAGGAATGATGCAACCCAGGTGTGATTATTTTGGTATGCATCTCTATTTGTTGTGACATTATTTTGATTAGTGTTGCATGTTGTAGCTATGACCATCATTATAACCTTTGATCAAAATCTGAGTCAAGATATTAGATGGATTAAAAGTTGAGATCATAGAGCTTATCCTCTAACCCAACCTTCTGTCAGAGATAGCGTATTGTCTTAGTATAGAAGACAGGTTGAATAAAGCACTCGTCATCTTGAGTGAAGGAGACTTGGAAGAAAAGCAAGCACACTCATTCTTGAGGACAAGGCTCCAGGTTTGATTAATCAAGTTGATAAGATTCAAAGGTACACATGACAAATTGACGACTACCCCTTTACAAGTAAATACTATAGTTGAGATAACAGTCTTTGTAAAGTATTATACTTGGTAGCATGTGAGCATATAGAGGTAAATACTTAATGTAATCATTTGCCTGATACAACTAACACCTCCTCTAGGAGAAACCTCGTGTGTTAGTTCTAGGTTGCCATGGAGGAATGTTCGATCACAACACTATAAGAGTGTTGACCTCATTTCGTAGTGTATCTCTTACTTTTGATCGTTGCTTCATGAGCTACTGTGATGCTTATTTGTGCTATTGCTTTATCTATGATTATCAAAAGGATATTATTCTTGCTTGTTGTTTTGTTGACCTTGTTCCAGGTCACAGGTGATAACCCTGAGGAAGCTATAGTGAAGGTTGCAGAAGGCAACGTATTAAATGAGACATGAAGCAGACTATGTACATGACCATATACACTCATGTACCAAAGAAGATGAAGAAGAAGCTATCTCTTGAGATTCAGAATATCTCATATGAAGATTAATTGAAAGGAGCAGAAGGCCCCAAAGATGATCAAACATTAGAACGGGAAGCAGACCTCGTTTGAAGCCTGACTCAGTCTTTCATATTTAGACTTGGTATGCAACACTAAGTATACACTGTAAAAGATCAGCAGGGATGTGACCTTTGATGAAGATGCAACGCTCAAGAAATCAAGAAGATGCCAGCTTGAAGAAGTATATGAAGAGGAACCTGTAGCTTCCAGAGTTGCAGAACCAGTGAGGGAAGTTGTAACTTCCCCTGATGAGGAAATTCTAGAAGATCATGAAATAGTAGAATTTCAAGAACCTCCTCAGATGACGATTTCCATAAGAGAAAACCTCCTTGGGCTAGGGAGCTTATTGAAAATGGAGAGAAGTATGGTGTTCTTGAAGGAACCACGAGACAGGTGAAGAGACCTAAGCCATTCTCCAGCTATATGGCTTTGATGTGTGATCTCCTAGAAAAGGAGCCTACCTGCCTGCTTTGAAGAAGCCATTCAGAAGAAAGAATGAGCAGATGCCATGACAGAAGAATACCAATCCATAATAAAGAACAATGTATGGGAAATAGTTCCCAGATCGAAGAGCAAGGATGTGGTATCTTCCAAATGGCTCTTCAAAATAAAACATGCTGCTGATGGAAGTATTGAGAAGTATAAAGCAAGATTTGTCGCTCGTGGCTTTTCTCAAACGGAAGGCATTGACTATGAAGAGACATTCGCTCCTGTAGCCAGATACACTTCGATCAAAACCATCATAGCCCTTGCAGCTAAGATGAAGTGAGAGTTACACCAGATGGACGTAAAGACAACTTTCCTAAATGGTGTCATCGAAGAAGAAGTGTATATAGAGCAACCTCAAGGATTTGAAGTTGAAGACAGGAAGTCTCATGTCTGCAAGTGGAAGAAGATTATGTACGGATTGAAGCAAGCTCCTAGAGCTTGGTATGGTAGGATAAACAGTTTTCTAACGAGCTTGGGCTTTACCAAGAGTAAAGCAAATTCTAACCTCTACTTCAAGGCTATGAACGATGAGCCGGTGATATTGTTGCTGTATGTGGATGACTTATTCTTAATTGGAGAAGAAAAGTTCATCTCTGAATGTAAGAAGAAGCTCGCTTAAGAATTTGAGATGAAAGACCTTAGCATAATGCATTATTTCTTAGGTCTTGAGGTATGGCAGAGTCCAGAGAGGATTTTCCTTAACCAAGGGAAGTATGCAGTCGAAATCCTGAAAAGATTCGACATGTTGGAGTGCAAGTCCATGAATACACCCATGGAAACGAAGTTGAAGCTACTGGTCGACACTTTGTCAGAATTGATTGATGCCACACTATATAGATAGATCATTGGATCGCTGATGTACCTGACGAACACCAGACCAGATATTTGTTTTGCCGTGAACACTTTGAGTCAGTTTCTGGTAGAACCCAGACATGTTCACCTAGTTGCTGCAAAACATGTGATGAGGTACCTTAAAGGTACATTAGAGTGTGGTCTCAGTTATGATGGAGATCATGATTTCACATTGAGTGGGTACAATGATTCAGATTGGGCTGGAAGTGTCTCTGACAGGAAGAGCACTTCAGGATGTTGTTTCAGTTTGGGATCAACCATGATCTCATGGCAGAGTAGGAAGCAATCCAACATTGCTCTCAGTACAGCGGAAGCAGAATACATTGTTGCGTGTTCTGCTAGCCGCGAAGCTATATGTCTTCGAAAGTTGACCGGTCTATTTGACCTAGAGATGGAAGCAACCACGATCCTATGTGACAACCAGAGCTGCATAAAGATGACAAAGAATCCTGTATTTCATGACAAGTTGAAGCACATAGAGATCCGATATCATTACATCCGTGACATGGTGCAGAGAGGAGCCATAAAGCTCCAATATGTTAGCACGAATGAACAAGTTGCCGATGTGTTGACCAAGCCTCTATCTTGTGTAAAGTTTGAGCACTTTCGAGATAAGCTTGGTATAGTCCGAAAGGACCTCCCTTGAAAGGGGGAGTAGTGTTGTGTTGAGATATGCCTAGTACTGTGCTTCCAGCTTAATCGCTGTGATGTAAAACCAGTCTAGTTGTTGTGTTGAGATATGCCTAGTACTGTGCTTCCAGCTTAATTGCTGTGACGTAAAGCCAGTCTAGTGTTGTGTTGAGATATGCCTAGTACTGCGCTTCCAGCTTAATCGCTGTGACGTAAAGCCAGTCTAGTTGTTATGTTGAGATATGCCTAGTACTGTGCTTCCAGCTTAATCGCTGTGACGTAAAGCCAGTCTAGTTGTTGTGTTGAGATATGCCTAGTAGTATGCTTCCAACTTAATTACTGTGACGTAAAGCCAGTCTAGTTGTTGTGTTGAGATATGCCTAGCACTGTGCTTCCAGCTTAATTACTGTGACGTAAAGCCAATCTAGTACCGTGCTTCCAGCTTAATTGCTGTGACGAAAAACAAGCCAAGTACTGTGCTTCCAACTTAATTGCTGTGACGTAAAGCCAACCTAGTACGGTGCTTTCGGCTTAATGGCTATGACGTAAAGCCAGTCTAGTATTGTGATTCCAGCTTAATTGCTGTGGTGTTTCCAACTTAATTGTTGTGTGGTGTTTTCCAGCTTAATTGTTGTGTGGTGTTTTCCAGCTTAATTGCTGTGTGGTGTGCCAGCTTAATTGTTGTTATGATGTGCTAGCTTAATTGTTGTGATGTGTTGCCAGCGTTGTGTTGTGATGATGTGTTGCCAACCTTTGTGCTGTGATATTGTTGTTTTTGATGTTGTATCAGCCTTGTGCTGTTATTGATGATGAGGATGTATTAGTGTTATACTAATCCATGTCGATGCAGTTGATGACGACGCCACTTCAGCCTCTTGTTGAAGATGATGATGATGATGATGCCACTTCAGCTCCTGAGTCTTTGCTGAAGATGATGATGATGATATTATTTCAGCTTTAATGCTGAAGATGATAATGATGTTACCTTAACCTCATATCGATGAGGATGATGATGCTACTTCAGTTCCATGCTGTGTTGATGATGAGAAAAACTTTCGATGATTTATAGATACGCCAGTCAATGTTCCAAGATGATATTGATGATGATGTCCTCTCACCCACCTGATGTTGTTGATGATGCTGTCCTCTCTCTCCCCTGATGCTGTTATAGAATACCCTTCTTGTTAAGGGGGAGTGTTGAAATAATGTAACAACAAAGTGTATTCTAATTATTATTGTTGTATTATTCATTAGATCAATCCCCTATTGCGGATTGATCATGTCGGCTATTGTAAAAGACCAAATCCCCTTTTGCGGATTGGTCAAAACATGATTGTAATAGGCAAAATAAGAAGTCGGCCCCATAATGTATTAAAGAGGCCCCAGAATATATTAAAGGTGGTTATAACAACCCAGATTGAGAAGTCGGCCCTGCCAGTGAAAAGACACCTCCACACGTGCCAGAGTTGTATAAATAAGGAGGCTAGTGCTTCATTTAGACACACACTCACTTGTTCATTTGAGGAGCAAGTTTCGGAGCTACAGAGAGAGAGAGAGAGAGAGAGAGAGAGAGAGAGAGAGAGAGAGAGAGAGGCATTCTTGGGAGAGGACTTTTTGTATTTGTTTGAGTTATCTCTTGGCATTGTATTGGCTATCTATAATAAGGAAGTTTTGCTGGGTTTTCTCCCCCATAAGGGTTTCCCAGGATAAATGATGTGTCTCTTGTGATTGTGTATTTCTTAGTGATCCTATCTTATGCTATTGTTATCTAGTGAAATGCAAAGAACTCTAATAATAGCTTAAACCTTAACAGATCGAAGATTTAATTAAGGTAAATTTTGTAATTAGTTAATGAAAAGTGTTTGGCCCCTTAGGAAGCTTGTTCTCTGCTTGGACTTGCTGAGAGTTTATCGAAACCCAATGGTCTCACCAGTAAACTCACCAAAAGTGTTGGATGTACAACACGACGAACCGTCTTACTTCGTATGTCACTTTTAGGCCTTTTCCTCCCAATGAACTCACAATCTTAAGGGATTGCCCTATTAAACTAGCAAGGTTTAATTACTTGATAAAACTTGAAGTAGATAGATCACACACCCTGCTTTATAAATGAGGCACTTTGCACAAACACTTGAAAGTGAAAGAAATGGATTGCAACAATTAAATTTATGTACCCTGCTTTGTAGTTGAGAGAGATTAACAAGATACTGCTTGAAAATTAAATATTGTTGCAATGTTGATTGAAGAAAGAAAATACTTTAAACTAAGTATGCATGAAAATTTGAGAATTGGTTAACATGCATAAAAAATAAAATGTTATAGTGTGTTTGATACGTTTGACTTGTGTATTTGATTATTAGATTTTAAGCATGCATAACTCGAAAAAGACGACATCAAACCCACAACACAAATCCCCCTAAGGGGATGAAGAAACTGGGCACGAAGGGCCCGCTTTTATTGCACTATTAAAATGGAGAACCAATGTTCTCTTTGAGCTTTGAGCTCTTTTAGGAAAGGAGGGATCCTTATAATTGGATCGTTTAGAAGAATACAAGAAGAAAAGAGAAAAGAAGGAAACTTCGTTCTGACGAAGTTACAACCCCCCAGGGTGCCCCGAGAGCCTTGATTTTGCCCAAAACTGGCAGAATCTTCTCTTGAACCTATATTTGCTACAAGAAAACAACAAGTAAATCAAGTTAGAATATGATAAGAAAGAGTTCTAAACGATAAAAAATTGAAATTTTTTCAGGCAAAAAGTGTGAATTTTAGGGCTTTTTGAGGCTTAAAACAAACCTAACTTAAGCTCTTTTTAGTGACTTCTGTTTGCTGTTTTAGGACAACAAACATAAAACCTTTAAACAACTTGATAAACGACTTAAAACTAGGCAAAGAACTTTGATCTAAATTCTAGGTGAAAAGACCAAAGAAATTGCTTCAAACTAGTCTAGATCTATCTTTAAAATTTGACAAACTTCAGCCTAGATCTAACAAACCATGCATGCAAATTTTAGATGTTTAAGAATGAAATATAGACTTGTTCTAACTTGCATGCAATCAAAGAAAAGAATGAGGAAAAGAGATTGTATTAGTTTTCTGGAGATTCGGGCTGAGCCTGGAACTTTGGGCTATGGGGTTCTCTTGGTTTGAAGAAGAGGGTGCTTGATCTCATAAACCTTTGGACGATGACAATGGAAACGACCACCTATCAATCCTCCGCCTTGAGGAACCTGTAACTATACACTTTAATCCTGCACAAAACTGTTAAAGGCCTTCCCTACATACACCGTTCACAAAGCATGTTAAATTTAGCCGAAAATAAAGCATGTATTGAAGAATCTATGAAGTAAAGAAGAAGTAAGATAAATCAAGCTAGATTACTTTTACCCTATTATATGATAGCATACCTACAAGGCTTTAACAATTAAGCATAAAATTAAAATATAAATCAATACATGTTACCTCATAAAAATATTTGCATTTAGGTCAAGACAACCACACATTTGAGTCCACACCAAAATAGCTCCAAAGACTTTCTTATTCCAAATGCTTATAAAATATTACAATAGCTTCTTTGCCAAAGACTGAACTAACTAATGGAGAGGTCAACCCTTTTTTATATAGGGAATAGGAGGTGATAACTCCAATGTAGAGGTGCGCTAGGGTTAGGTTTATGGTTTAGGGAATGCGTGGGGATGAGTGTAGTTACGCATGAGTGGAAGGGTAGATACGTGGGAGTGAAGGGGAGTGGAGTGGAGTGGAGTGGAGAGGTGTTAGGTAAAGGCTTGTGAAAGGGGAGTGATGAGGAATGGAGGGTGAGTGAACTAAGGTGAAAGTAGGAGTGAGTGCGAGTGATGTGGGAGTTAGGGATGACGTGAGGACATTGGGATGCACGCCCCTCATTAGATTGCGCCAACTAGGAAAGTGGGGTCGAGTTCCCATATTGGGATCTCCCCCTATTCCATGTCATCTTAGTTAAGTCGACCTCCCCTTAGCTAACTCGCCTTAGGCCTTTAGTCAACTAGGGACAAAAAAAACATATCTAAAACATGTTCCCTAGTTCTCCTAAAATTTAGGAGATTAATTAAATTACCCCTTTTTCGTAAACTTCGAGCAAAACTGATTTTTAGTGATAATAATCACTTTTTTACCTCGAAAGATGGGAAATAGGGGTTTACATGATATTATGGACTGGAAAACGATTGTAAATATGACATTTGACAATGTTTGATGCCATATTTTTTACATTTATTGACTTAGAATTAATAAATTCCATTTTTGCGGGAATTTAATTAATTCACTGAAAACTTAAAAAAACACCTATTAAACCTAGCCGCAATTTCCAGATGACTCAATCAGTATGTCCTAGTATGAACTTATATACATTCAGACACTAGACATTGGATTTTCCATACCAAAACCTGCTTGCTAGCACATACTCCGACTTTGGAGCTAAGTCTTTTAAGTGAAAAAACTTAGAAATTATTTTTTCTTCTTAATAAGTCAAGCAGAAAAATAATTAACAAGCAAGAAAAAAACACTCCAAAGTATGTGCTCACTCCTGGTCTTGGGTGGCCAATAGCCTTTTACAATCTCTCACACTTAGGACATTTATTACAATGGTGGAAATGCGGAAAAAAGGGGTCTTTCATAAGACCTGACTGAACTTTGAATTCTGCAGATATGAGCACTGATTGTTCATTCTCTGGCGGCTCTTCAGGAAATCCAGTTTGTGCAAACCGGTGGATAACAGGACCTACACCTAAACCACCCAAAGTTGAACCATCTGCTCTCGTGCCCCCAAAAGAAGAGCCACCCACTCTCGTCTCAACAACTACTGAAGAACCACTGTCCTTTACAACTTGCCTTGATGCCACTAAGGTACCACTTGTCCAAGCTCCCTGAGAAGTAAAAACACCAACACCCGCACCTGCACCCGCAATTTCCCTTGGCTTAGGTCTTCGAAGAAGACAATCCCTAATCAAATGATCCTAAGCTTGATAGGGGAAGCAAGCATTCGATAGATTGACATATCTTACCTTTTGTTGCTTAATGCCATAAATGGTACACATCAAGATGAATGGGGGAAAGCTTTCGTTTCATATCCACCTCCACACATACCCTTGGATCTAAGTTCCGAGAGCGGAACATTATTCGTATAATACATACTTTAGTATATTTTGATGCATATATCTTAAAAAAAAAACATACAGAATGCTGAATTAGTTAGAGAAAACATAGATTTAACTATTGGATTAATGATGATCATTAAAGCATCAACCATTTAGTACACATATAACATCAATCATCTAGCAACTATAACTTATATGTTAGAATTTAAGGGAAAACTAGAACAGAGATATTCTTTTAAATTTATTCAATACAATAGATATAGATCAGTAGTCAAATCAATATATCTGAAGTAGATCAAACACATAAGTAATACAATGAATCTGAACTTTAAAGAAAACAATTCTTAACTGAACATAATCAAATTTGATCATTAGCAAAACAAGAAACAATTCTAAACATTAACTAAAACAAGGTACAGATCTGATCAATAGCAAAAACAAAATATGAGCATTACCTTAACCAAAACAAAGATCAAATTTACCTTAGATGCTTGTTTCTGTCCTCTTTTCTGTATGCTCAGAAAAAGCTATAATGGTCATGGATCAAACTCTCAAGGGTAGATCTCCATCATGATCTATGTGAACAGGTTTTCCAAGAAGAACTCAAAGACCAATCAACAGAGGTAGAAGGGCTGATATAAAACCCCAATGACAAAGCTAGAGGCTGGAATATAAACCCCTTAATAGTCCAAACAAAAACTGTCAAACTGTATAGGACTACTACAACAATTTGGGCAACTTAGGGTAGCAGCCTCCAGGCTTTCTTAACAGGCCCTAGATGCTGTAAACAACAGGTGACAATAGCAACACAGGAAAGACACCAATAACAGTCAAAGAGGAGCTAGCGACAACCTAGGAGGAGCAGCGACAGGCTAGAGAAGGGCTAGGAGGGGGCCACGACACCTGTAGCAGCAAGGAGAGAGGACTGGACCAACAAGAGGAGACAAGAATGGGACAGCCGTACCCTGTAATAGCATAAGAAGACTCCCAGCTAGCAAGAGGGAGAAAACCCAAGGAGGTCGTATGTCAAAACAACAAGAGAAAATTCTTCAAGGAGGGTGCACCCAAAGAGACCAAACTGAAAAGAGTAGCCGCAACAAAAATTTAGACCAAAGGAAGTGAGAGTGGAGGAATGAGTGAGAGAAAGAGTGAGGGGGAGGTTCATTTTATAGTTTAGGAAGGGGGTTAGGTTAATTAAATTAACCCTACCTTTTAGGGTTAATTAAAACCCAATAAAAACAAAAACAAAAATAATTAATATTTTAATTAATAAAAATATTAATTATAAAGTCAACAAGTCAAAGTGACTAGAAAAAACCAACACCACAATATCATAAAGAAGGACGTGGCCCAAGCTAGGGGAGGCAACAAGACAAAGTCAAAGAGGTCTTCTTCAATGACAAGATGTCCACATAAGTCTCATTATAACTTTTTATCATCCTAACATAAGAGGAATGTCATTGATGTGATCATGTTCTTCTTCTTAACTACTCCTAGGTCTCATGGATCATCCTGGGAGAGAAGAAGATCACACATCATCTCGTCTTGGCATTTAACCAAGAACCACCTGGTCCTAGACCAGGATACCCTGAAACACATCTGGGGGCCCTAGATCACTGCTAGAGTCTTATCCACCAAGGTACACAACCAAGGATCAATCCAAGCACCGAGCCAAGATTCTCTGGAACACATCCAGGGGCCCTAGAACACATCTAGGGACTTACATCATCAAACTGCTTGGTTCTTGACCAAGAACCCGAACAATACACTGGGGGCCCTCACTAGGGTCTTTTTCCATGGCTCTAACTGCTTGGTCCTAGACCAAGAACCCTAGGAGTGCATTGGGGGCCCTAGATCTTAGCTAGGGTCTTATGCTATCCTCCCGGAGAATGGCTCTTGCAGCTGCTTAAATTTAACACTCCCTCTCAGCAAGAGAGGCATTCTCAGTAGCACCAAGCTTGTATCAAAAGTACACAAACTTTGTCAATGACAGAGGCTTGGTCAAAATATCTGTAGTTTGTTCCGCTGTTGCAACATACTGAATACTGAGAATGTTCTTTTGCACCATGTCTCGAACATAGTGATATCTCATCTCAATGTGTTTCGATCTGTCATGAAACACAGGATTCTCAGAGAGCTTTATACAACTCTAGTTATCACAGTGAATTACTGTGGGTTCCAGCTCAGCATTGAAAAATCTGAGAGTAGCTTTCTGAGCCACACTGCTTCTCTACTAGCAACACTTGCAACAATGTATTCTGCCTCTGCAGTGCTTTGGGCTATGGAGCCCTGTTTCCTGCTAGACCAGGAGATCATAACTGAATCCAAACTAAAACAATATCTTGAAGTACTCTTCCGGTCCACTGTATTGCCCATCCATTCTGAATCTATAAAGCCATGAAGCATTACCCCTCCTCTGGAAGTGTATATGAGCCCATAGGCTATAGTCCCTCGGACATATCTGAGAAAATGCTTAACAACAACCATATGAATATGTTTTGGTTCACACATTAACTGGTTGAGGGCATTCATTGCATAACAAATGTCCGGTCTAGTAAGTACTAGATACATGAAGGACCCAATAATCTGACGATATACGGTAGGGTCTTCTGGATCTGAACTTGTAGCTTGATCATGTAACTTTTTCAGGTTAGAAATCATAGGTGTGGTCATGGATTTACAATCCAACATCCCAAATCTGCGAAACACATCAATTGCATACCTGCTTTGCGAGAGAAAGATATCACCAGGTTTCTACCACACCTCTAAGCCAATAAAGTAATGCATAAGACCCAAGTCCTTCATTTCAAATTCTGTCGATAACTCCCTCTTAGTTTGAGCTATTAGATGTTCCTCTCCAGTAAGGAACAAATCATCCACATATATGACCAAATTAACAGGATGATTCTTCACAATCTTTATATAAAGATTAGGATCTGCTATACTCTTGGAGAATCCAAGACTTTGAAGAAAACTGTCAATTCTTCCATACCAAACTCTCGAAGCTTGTTTCAATCCATATAGGGCTTTCTTGAGTTTGCAGACACGGGATTCTTTCCCATGGATCACGAAGCGCCCTCAGGCTGCTCAACTTCACCATTAAGAAAGGCAGTCTTAACATCCATTTGGTGAAGTTTCCAATCAAAAACTGAAGCAAGAGAGATGATTATTTTGATAGAGATATACCTGGCAACAGGAGCAAAGATCTCGTCATAATCAATTCTTTCTTTCTGAGAGAAGCCACGAGCCACAAATCTAGCTTTGAATTTTTCAACACTGCCATCTGCTGCATGCTTTATTTTATAAATCCATTTAGAGGTTACTACTGATTTTCCTTGAGGTTTTGGGACCACTTCCCATAGATCATTCTTCAATATTGACTTGTACTCTTCTATCATGGCATCCTTCCACGCTTTATGTTTGGCAGCCTCTTCAAAAGTGGAAGGTTTTGAGTCAATCACAAGATTCAACTACGCTATCAGACTTGAGTATTTCTCTGGTTTATTGCTTTCTCTGAAGGTACCTTTAGGTGCTGCATGCTTTTCTGCTTCCTTTAAAATTTCACGGAACCAAACTGGCTTCCTTTTGACAGGAGGTTTCTCTAGGGGAAACTCAACAGAATCCCTTATGGTATCCAATGAAGGCTCTATGGCCTCCTTCCTCTGCTAATCTGAAAGTGGTGAATCTGAAGGTTTTGGAGATGGAGCTTTCTGCTCCTCTGTATCACATGGAAGTTCTCTGGAACGACGAAAAGCTGCTTCCTCATGGAAGGTGACATCTCTACTGACCTCTATGAACTTTTACTCTGGTACATAGTTTCAAGATGCTTTTGAGGTCTCACTGTATCCCACATAAGTGCCTTTCTTTCCAGAGGGCTCTAACTTAGTCCTCTTTTCTTTTGGTAGATGAATGTAGACAGGATTGCCAAAGATTCTCAAATGGTCAACTGAAGGCTTCTTACTGGTGAAGACTTTTTTTGGAGTTTTCTCTTCTAGGGCTTTATGAGGACACATGTTCTGAATATAGACTGCAGTGCTTGCAGCTTCGGCCCAAAGAGACAACGAGAGATTCTGATCATACATCATGGCTCCGGTTGCTTCACAAATTGTCTTGTTCTTTCTTTCTGCAACCCCATTCTGCTGAGGATTATAAGGCACAGTCAACTCCCTCATAATCCTGAAAGTCTGACAGAGATCATCATACTTGTGGGAGTCAAATTCTTTTCCATTCTCTATTCTGAAAACACGAATGTGTCTACTTGTCTGATTCTCAACAAGATTCTTAAAATCTTGAAATTTACTGAAAGATTCATCTTTAGTTTTCAAAAAATAAATCCAAGTTTTATGAGAACAATCATCAATAAAAATGATATAATAAAGACAACCATTCATGGACGGAGTAGTCATAGGTCCACAAAGATCAGAATGAATAAGATCTAATAGGCCATTAGTTTTTCTATTACTATGAGGGTAAGCTTTCTTTGTATGTTTACCAAGAGCACAACCTCTACAAATACTATCATGCTCAAACGAAAAAACAGGCATACTTGTTACCATCTTTTGCAAACCTGGGAGAGCATTGTAGTTGAGATGTCCAAACCTTCTGTGCCATAGTTCGTAGGGGTTGATCATCTCATGAGCTAATGTTTGAATAATTTGAACAATGATTTTGTAAAGTCCTCCCTCTTGAGTTCCGATTTTCATGGCTGAGCTCATACTTCCATTTGAGGGCCACATAAGAGCCTTTCCTATGGAGAAGGCTACTGAGTACCCTTTGCTTTCTAGAACTGCAACTGAAATAAGATTTTTCTTTAATCCATGAACATAAAGAATTTCATCGATATGAAATGCATTACTAGTCTGAAGCTGAAAAGATGCCGATCCAAATCCTTTGATGTCATAGTTGCCATCATCATCCAATTCTACCTTCACATTGAACTTCTTATCTCGATAGTTCACAAGGTTCTGTTTGAAGCCTGCCATGTGTTTGGAGGCCCCGCTGTCCACTAACCAAACTTCTTTCGACTTGCTGGCAGTATCGGAGAGGGCCGAGACAAGATAATTTTCTCTGCGTTGTTCTTGCTCTTTAGTTGCAACTCTGGTTCTTCTTCTTTGAGGCTCTTCTTCCCCAGTTGCAACTGAAGCATGGAACCTGCCTCTATGCTTCTGCTGTGAAGGAGGGTTCCTGCAGTCTTTTGCATAATGACCTAGCCTTTTATAGTTAAAGCATCTTATTTTAGATAAATGAGAGTGAAAGTGAGAGTGCTTACCTTGGGGTTTCTTACCTTTGTCTTTGCGCTGAGGAAACTTCTTCCATTTCTTGGCTTTGATTGAAAGAGCATGGTCTCTTATAGTTGAGGGTTCATTTCGACTTTTAAGTCTACCCTCTTCTTTCAGGCAATCATGCCATAATCTCTTGAAGTTGGGTTGAACTTCTCTTTTGTTGACTGAAGAGAGAAATGTCTCCCATGAGTCAGGAAGACCATCTACTGCTGTTTGTACAAGGGCATCATCATCCACTGCAATTCCAATTGCTGTAAGCTGATCACTTGTTTGAGCAATTTTGGAAAAAGAAGGCAGAGATAGATTCATCTTTTTCCATCTTTAATGTACGTAGTTGTTTCTTCAATATCCTCTTTTGAGTTGGGGCCTTCTTTTCATATAGATTTGTTAGGGCATCAAAGCATTCCTTAGCTGTCCTCAGATGACCAATAAGAGGCATCATGCTGTCCTTAACTGAGCCAAATATGACCCTCTTGGCTTTGGCCTGCCTCTTCTTATATGCTGCCCTTCTTGTATTTGAAGTAGGTTCTTCTATCACCCTGGTAACTAGCTCATCCAAGTCACCTTCTTCTAGGATATTAAACACCCTAGCCTTCCAAGCATTGAAGTTTGAAGCCCCTTCAAGCTTATCTTCTGATTTGACTGAAGATGAAGCCATACTAAAAACACGATTTGTTATAAAACAAGTTTTCTGCTGATCTGCAAAACAAACCCTTAGATGTGGATCTACCCAGGCTCAAAACTTTGCCACAATTGAGCTTTTTTCACACCCTAAGCTCTGATACCATGTTAGAATTTAAGGGAAAACTAGAACAGAGATATTTTTTTAAATTTATTCAATACAGTAGATATAGATCAGCAGTCAAATCAATATTTCTGAAGTAGATCAAACACAGAAGTAATACAATGAATCTGAACACTAAAGAAAACAATTCTTAACTGAACATAATTAGATTTGATCATTAGAAAAACAAGAAACAATTCTAAACATGAACTAAAACAAGGTACAGATGTGTGATCATTGGCAATCTGAGCATTACCTTAACCAAAACAAAGATCAGATTTACCTTTAGATGCTTGTTGGTGTCCTCTTTTCTATATGCTTAGAAAAAGCTATAATGGTCATGGATCAAACCCTCAAGGGTAGATCTCCATCATGATCTATGTGAACAGTTTTGCCAAGAAGAACTCAAAGACCAATCAACAGAGGTAGAAGGGCTGATATAAAACCCCAATGACAAAGCTAGAGGTTGGAATAAAAACCCCTTAACAGTCCTAACAAAAACTGTCAAATTGTATAGGACTACTACAACAATTTGGGCAGCTTAGGGTAGCAACCTTAGGGCTGTCTTAACAGGCCCTAGATGCTATAAACAACAAGTGACAGTAGCAACACAGGAAAGACACCAACAACAGTCAAAGAGGAGCTAGCGACAACCTACGAGGAGTAGTGACAGCCTAGGAAGAGCAGCGACATGCTTAGGAAGAGCAGCGACAGGCTGGAGAAGGGCTAGGAGGGGGCCGTGACACGTGTAGCAGCAAGGAGAGAGGACTGAACCAACAAGAGGTGACCAAAATGGGGCAACCGTACTCTATAACAACATAAGAAGACTCCCAACCAACAAGAGGGAGAAAACCCAAGGAGGCCGTACCTCAAAACAACAAGAGAAAATTCTTCAAGGAGGTCGCACCCAAAGAGACCAAATTGAAAAGAGTAGCCGCAACAAAAATTTAGACCAAAGGAAGTGAGAGAAGAGGAGTGAGTGAGTGAAAGAGTGAGGGGGAGGTTCTTTTTATAGTTTAAAAAGGGGGTTAGGGTTAATTAAATTAACCCTACCTTTTAGGGTTAATTAAAACCCAATAAAAACAAAAACAAAAACAATTAATATTTTAATTAATAAAAATATTAATTATAAAGTCAACAAGTCAAAGTGACTAGAAAAGACCAACACCACAATAACATAAAGAAGGACGTGGCCCAAGCTAGGGGAGGCAACAAGACAAAGGCAAAGGGGTTTTCTTCAATGGCAAGATGTCCACATAAGTCTCATGATAACTTATAAGCTTTTATCATCCCAGCATAAGAGGAATGTCATTGATGTGATCATGTCCTTCTTCTTAACTGCTCCTAGGTCTCATGGACCATCTCGGGAGAGAAGAAAATCACACATCATCTCGTCTTGACATTTAACCAAGAACCACCTGCTCCTAAACCAGGATACCGTAGAACACATCTGGGGGCCCTAGATCACCATTAGGTTCTTATCCACCAAGGTACACAATCAAGGATCAATCCAAGCATCGAGCAAGGATTCCCTGGAACACATCCAGGGGCCCTAGAACACATCTAGGGACTTACATCATCAAACTGCTTGGTTCTTGATCAAGAACCCCAACAATACACTAGGGGCCCTCACTAGGGTCTTTTGCCATGGCTCTAACTGCTTGGTCCCAGACCAAGAACCCTAGGAGTGCACTAGGGGCCCTAGATCTCAACTAGGGTCTTATGCCATCCTCTCAGAGAATGGCTTTTACAGTTGCTTAAATTTAACATTATAACATTGACATCAAATGATCAATCATCAACCAGAACATCAACCTTCAAGTTTCAACATATAACATTTGTCATTAATAAACTGTAACAAATAACATCAACCACAAAATGAAACAAGGATCACATTCATTACCAAAGAGTTCTAAGATACAATTAATAGTTCAAAGGTAGGTTCAAAGTTGAAACTTAAATTGTCATATAATATTTACAAAATAGGCCATAATAAAGACGAAACACCAAGTTCTAGAAACTAAATTCTAAACAGGAAAAAGATAGATAAATCTAGTATCTACTAAACTTTCTTTTTGTTGTGAGAAACTTCTAGTTTCTCTTCCCGTGATCCATGAACAAAAGGAGTATAAGTAAGTGGAAGTGTTCGTGGAACATGACTAGCAACGACATGGCCCCCACACAATGCTAGAGGTTGTGAAGCTAAAGGCAGAGCTCTTACATTTGGAAACCTACTGGTGGATGCGGGTGGCATCTTTGCTACATGAATATGATCACTATCATGATCACCCAAAAGTTCAACCTCTAAGCACTCTAAAACTAAGGCTCCACCCTCCAAATTACCCTCCTCTGGATTATTGTACCATGTCATATATGTTCTATCATTCTTTGCCACCTCACAATAATGAGACACAACCACAAGCTGTAGTGTGCATTAACCGAGCTTTCTTCTCGATCGGCATGCAAGTTGTTTCTCTCCATATTGTGGATGAAGCTTTAGGTCCTCCAACACTTCTCCATAGAAGAAGTGTAAAGTTGTAGGTGCTCCAACACCTCCCTTAAGAAGAAGTGTGAAGGTGTAGGTGCTCCAACACCTCCCTACAAAAGAAGTGTTAACAACCTATGAAATCACCCTCATTGCCAATTTATGTAGAGATGTGTGGTAGATGAACCATAGGTGTTCCGCCATTCAATAGGATCCCACCCATCTCTATCTTTAGTTGTATGAAAATTACCAAAACTCCATTTTCATTGATGTAATTGCTCAATTTTCTTTATACTTAAGCACACTCCTCTTCAATAGGGACAAACTTCTCTAATGCAAGAATGTACCCACTTTGTACCTTTGGATCTCTGTATTGTTTTCCCCTAACCCTATCCCTAGGTGCTAGTTGGGCCAACCAAGATGGAGAATAATATTTGGGTATAAGGACATATGCTAAGGCGTGGAGTGGAACATTTAGATTATCCCACCTTTTAACCACATGTTTATGAATATGATCATACAAGATCACACCTCTCAACTCAACAATGTCGTTGATTTGGCCTAGCATGTTGTACACCTACTCATACTGTTGAGATTTGGGTACCTTGGAAAGTGGTCCCCATGTGTTTATGAGTCTCTAAACACAAAGGGGGAGACTATTACCCTTGCACGTTACTTTATGATTCTAATTTCACTTTGACTAAGGAGATTTAAGTCAAAAGCGAAATATGTCACTTAAGTCATTAAAGTGACAATTAATTCACAAAGTGGGTAAATTAATAGACATAAAGCAAACTAAGAAAAGTGGGTTTCCTAAGTGAGATTTATGGATTGAATCTCACCCATTGATTAGACTTGGCTAAATTGGATCTAGGCCATTGATCTTTTAGGGTTTGGACAAAGGAGGCTAAAGGAGGGTATAGTGCATTTATGAGACCCATTCTTCACTTGTGAGAAGAGGAGAAGAGGAGGAGAGCTTGGGTGCAATTCTCGAGGAGAGGAGGGCGCACTTGTATGAGGGTTTGAGGAGGAAGCTTTGCTCGAGTTGAGGTTGCTTGGAGAGGTTTTCCATGGAGGCTTGGCTACTATCCTAGAGAGGGTGCACATCTTGTGGTGGAGGGCGCATTTACTAGTGGATGTTGGAAATACTAAGACAACTGAGAGGGGGGGTGAATCAGTTGTTACTGTGCTTAAACAATTTTATGCTTATTAAAATGTTATTAACCTTCTTCAAGTGATCATCAAGATTATGCAAGTCATGAACGACAGAAATAATAAACATCAACCACACACATGATATACACAGAGACAAATATTCATGAGGAAACCCATAAAAGGGAGAAAACTTCTTCTTCTTGGAATGACATGCAGTCTTTTATGTTTTGTACATTATCATTCTTATGAGCTCCAACTCCTTTTGAGGCTACCACCTCTGTTTTACAAGCTGCAACTTGCTGAGAGCACCAACTCTTTGGTTTCTCTAGCACCCACTAGAAGGAAGCACCAACTCCCTGAGTGTTCCAGAACCATCTGGATGGAAGCACCAACTTCTAGTTACACAGGCACCAACCTGTATAACAGAGAACAATAGTTCTCCCTTGCACCACCCTACCACCCTAGTTTTTCTGGCTGCAACCAGATGGAAGCTACAACTCCTTGTGTTCAAGCACCCCCTTGAAACTCTGAGGACAACAGTCCTCCCTAGCACCTCCCTACCACCCTGAAATATAAATCTTTGCTTACTGAAATTTATTACAGTGATACAATGTATATCAATGGCTTACCAGTCTCATCACTGTTCTGCTACACTGCTTTGCTCTGCCTGCATTAGTGTCCTCCTGCTCGCAGGCCTTGCGCTTTCTATTCTTTTGCGTTTTATGTTTTGTGCGCCATATCCATCCTATGTGTTATGCCTACGCATGTTCTTCACAACGCCACTGTTCTGCCCTTCAGGTTGTTCACTACATCTCCTCCTAACAACTGCGTAGCTAACGAGCAAAGCCACCCTCTTCTCTGTTCTGCATGTCTGTCTCACGTTGAGTCCTCTGTGTGATCATCATGGTAACTCTTCGTCTTCTCTGGCGGTTAGCTGAATGTGTTCATCATCATTGGGCGTTATCCTGAGATTCCTTGGCTTCTCTGGCAGTCATAACTCTTCGTCTTCTCTGTCAGTTACAGTTAGTCGGTTCTGGCTTCCTTGGCTCCTAAGCCCCTTCCTTCACGTGACCACTGGCGGTGACCAAATGCCTATTCAAAAGGCGCTTCCCGATCTCGGTCTAGTGAGCGCTAGCTCTATTTCTCGATATGACTTTGGCCCGCTCACGAAAAATTAAGATTCGCGCACCTTCGCTGCCCGCAATGTGACGGGACCATCGATCTCATGATCTTGACGGTGCTCCTGAACTGACGGTTCAGATCTGTCCTCTCAATCAACAACTAGATCAATGGTCCTGTGTCGCCTTTCTCGATCAATGGTCGAGATCTCCTTCGGGTCTTCGGACTCCGGATATTTCAAATCTCAACCCCTTCTCTCCTTTGTACGTCAATCTTCCGGAGATGATAATCTACTGACGCGTGTCCCTTTCGAATCAACGGTCACGATCCTTTTGCGTCTTCGGACTTAGGAATTCTCAAGTCTCAACTGGAAATCCTTGAAGTGAGATTTCTTCGAAATCTCAAATCAGCTGACACGTACTCCCCTTGACAATCAACGGTTGAGATTTGTCTTCAACGATTCTCACCTTCTCCCCATCCACAAACTTTCGAAGTTGTGGATCTCGCACCACCTGTCCTCCTCGACGATGGACGACCCCAAATCACTTTGGGACTTCGGGACTTTGGGCAAGTGCTGGTGGTAAAAACTCCCGAAGTGACGTAACATTACACGTGTCTTGTTGACATGGCACGTGCCAATTTCTTCTTGACACATGTCATCATCTGATTATGCTATGTGTATTTGCTAACGTAGTTTGCCGACATGGTCTTTCACATGTCCTTGTAGACGTGGTCTGTTGACTTGGATCTCCCTGATCTAACGGTCTTTGTATGTTCTCTAGATCCGATGGTCTTTATTCATTTCAGATTTCCGGCTCTCCGGGCTTTGGGTTTTTCAAATCTCAAACTGAAAAATTTGAAGTGAGATTTTTCCAGAGAGTAACCTCCTCACATCTTTATACCCGAAATGAATGTTGTTCGTTGATCAAGATCTTGGATCAACGGCTCGATCTGTCCGCGATGCAACTTTTCTAGCTTATCCTGTCCTTCCACTTAAAATGATCTAATGGTTGACAAAATTTCGCATAAATGAGATCTCAGATCTTACCTCGCTTATCCTATCCTTCCACTCAAAAATGATTCGACGACTGACGAGAATTCGGGTTTGATCCGACGGCTAACAGGTATTCGGATAATCAAATTCTCAACCCTTTAGCTCCACTTATCCTATCCTTCCACTTTTAAAATGATCCAACGATTATGAAGAATCTCGAAGCAGATCCATGATCAAGGATGGTTGCGGAACCACAACTTGCGAGTGATTTAACTCGTCACCAAAACTTTGCAATTTGAAGTTTTGCGCTGTTGTTGAGTCAACCACAATCATCGATCTTCGAGGCTATAAGATCTGACAATCTTGACTAATTGCGGGATTGGAAATAGAATGATATTAAATTCTCCTTTCGATCTCCGCAATCTATCCTTGTCGTTGATCTGGCGATTGTGCATTCTACGGTCATGACTTAATTCGACTTAATCTGATCGTTTGTTGGATCAACCACAGTTGTCGATGTTTGAGTCTATGAGATCTGACGATTTAGACCAATTGCGGGATTGAGACTAGCGAGTCGTTTAATTCTCCTTTCGATCTCCGCAATCTATCCCTGTCGTTGATCTGGCTTGCAGATCCGACGGTCACGATCCTCCAACAGTCATCAAGCCCACGGTCACTCATATGATTGATGTCCGTTAGATGAGACGATCAACATCGTCGATTTCTTGATCGGACGACTGCTGAGGCTTCTCACCTTTTCCTGTGCATTGGTCGACTTCTCAATATTTCCATTGATCTCGACGATACTTCTGCAATGCGCTCTTCTTTTTGAGCTTTGATCTTCATTCACTTTTGTACTGCGTTTTCCCTTCTGAGCTTTGATCTTCATATTGTTCGCTACTCCTCCTGAGCTTACGCTTCCTTCTGCTCCGCCTTCTGTTTTTGCTATCAATGACAAGCACACGCTTTCTCGTAAAACATGCCAACAATGGAGAGGGGCACAACCTTGTGAGGAGGGCACACATCTAGTAGAGGAGGCGTGGTCCATTGCTTAGAGGCTTACTCATATGGTTGTGGCTTGCTCTAGAGCTATGGAGGAAGCCATTATGAGTGAGGGCGCATTCTATGGAGGAGGGGTGCACATACTAGAGGAGAGGCGCATTCTTGAGTTTAGAGGGCGCATTCTAGTGTGGGAGAGGCCCTAACCTTGTGGAGAGAGCCATTCACCTTGGAGATTGGCACTCTAGAGCTTAGAGGGCGCTCTATTTGAGTTTTTGCATGAGGAGGGGGCGCAGTTGAGGAGAGGGGCACACCATCATCTTGGAGGCGGCTTTCTTGAGAGGAGGAGGCTACTACAAAGGCAAGGCAAAGGCAAGCAAGAGATCAAAGGTCAAGCAAGAGCAAAGTCAAGGCAAAGGCATCAGGATAAAGACAAAGCAAGCAAAGAGAAGGCAGGCTCACCAAGGCAAGGGGCACCTTACTTCACAGGGCTTGTGGGGAGGTCTTCAAGGAACTCCAAGGCTTCCGAGAGTGGTTTCTATTGTACTAGGTTCACTTGTATATGTTTTCTCGTGTTGTACATTTTGCTTTGAGGCTTTCTATATATATCTTCTCCAAACTGGGTTTCCCCATGGGGGGGGTTTTCCAAGGTCATGTTGACCAAAAAATGTGTCAATTTCATGCATGCTTAGAAGTGTAGATCAACATTTTAAAGTTAAAAGATCTAGAGGTAGTGTTATTTGTTTTGATGTATATTGCATGTGCTAACATTGAGTAAAGAAAACACTTGCAAGGGCACCTCAAAATGACACTTAACCATCAAAATATTGAGCTGAAAGTCAGTGACTGTTTGCTGTCCTAAAATAACAGCGAGGGACAGCCACATAGTTGAAACTTAGAGCCAAACTAAGGTCAAAGACAAACCTTAGTTGGCAGCCTCATAGGACCTTAGAAAATCTACACATACACCTCCCCAATCCTTGATTAATTTGTATCTACGAACTAAATCATATTGTAAATAGGCTCGGTGAACTATAGAACATACTTGACTTGTGCTCAAAACTAGCCATCAAGAATGATGTCCTCCACCTCCTGAAATTCATGTCTATTAGACGTGGATGCAACCCTGTATTTCAAACCCCGCTATGATTCACTTGAGACCATACTAGCCAATGCCTCCTTTACGTTCAAAAGAAGCCAAAAGGTGAGATAATAGCTAGCACATTTGGTCTTTGCAATCTTAAGTAGCTCCAACTTAGAGTGATTGTGGAAAATGTAGTGAGCATGGCTATGATTGGAATAAATTTTATAATTCTCTTCCCTTTCTTGTACAATGCACCAATCCATTTATAATCATGGTTCTTTATCTTAATAATATCATGCATCAAGAGGTTCAATGCGTGAACCAAACACCTTGACCAAAATATGTTAGCGTATGCATCGTCAATGATTGCTCTTGTTACATTATAAGTAGAAGTATTATTAGTAATGACTTGAATGACATTGTCTGGCCCAATCTCTCGAATGGTTTCAATTAAGGGTTCTGCAGTGTTTACACCAATCTTGCAACAATTTGAGTAGTCATGGGCTAGAAGGAAGACTGCACCAGAAGCAAACACACTAGGAATATTTATCAATGGTCTTCCTTTAACATTTGTTCAACCATCAAATACAATGGACACCCCATATTCGATCCAATCATTTATAAATTGTTTTAGAGAGTTATGGATTTTGGCCCTTTCCCTACTAAGTTCCATGGTCACGACTTTGTCATACCTAGGGCTCCTGTATCCTTTAGGGGCACTGTTGATGGCTTGTACCATTTCATGACAATAGGGTGAACAAAGAACAATGATTGGTATGCTACATGCATAGAGAACCCTGAAAGTTTTTGAATCCACATCATCCCTACAACCTTGGTCAAGGAAATATGATATTGTTCTATGACTCAAATGCATGGGCGAGAATCCACTAGCATGGGGGGACAAGGATCGAACACCGAACATTCTATTTGAGCCTCAACTTTCAGATTCAACCCTTGATCTTTTGGATTTGTTTTGTGCAACCTCCTCTTCCTTCCTATATCTATTTCTATCTTTCGTTGACACTTGATCACAAGTTTTGAATCCTATAGTCTTATTTTCATCACATGGCATAATCCCACAGAGATGCTTTCTCACATGGGTATATAAAACCGTGCAAGTTGTTTTACAATGGGAGCATGTAAATTTTGTTGTTCCACCCCCTTTGCCTCCCACAAGCTTTGTCACATAGTTCCACAAGGGTGTTGAACTCTCTTTGGGTTTCTTTCCATCATCATTGTCAGTTTCATGATCATCATCCCCTTCCATTTCTTCCTCCTCTCTACAGTATTTGCCACTGCCTAGTTCTTCCTCCTCTCTACAGTATGTGTCACTGCCTAGTTCTTCCTCCTCATCATTGGTATTTCAGTTCCCAACACCACCATCATAGTCAAAAGTGGAACCAAAAAGATAAACCCCATACCCATCATGCTTCTTGAGAATAACTTGCTGCCTGCAATAGAATGATGGAGAAAGAGAAATGGGAAAGAGTGGGAGAAGAGAACATTCAAGTAGTCAACATAGAAAATATACTAGTTTACAACACATGGGAAAAAAAACAAGAATGGGCTTTAGATCCTACCTCTTCAGCTCTCCAGTGATGGTTGAATGGAACTATGGCAACCTTCAGTCTCCCTTCCAAGCTCTCACAAATAGCAGCCTTCAATCTCCCTTCCAAGGTCTCACAAATCT
>ML792378.1:321855-345890 GCA_009831015.1 Picea engelmannii | reverse complement strand
AATCTTGCTCTAACTCATCCAATCTTTGCCTAATTAAAACATCACATAACCTGTTACTTTAGACAGCGTATGTCTTTCAAGCTAAAGCCACCATACTCAGTGTTATGTTGTTAATAAAACCTGATCACATGGAACGGATTGTTGGAGTATTAACACTTAAATAATATTTAGGAATTACAAATATTAGTACAATGGTCACTTTATATTAGTGACATGTGACCAAATGTAACATTTAGATGTCAAGGTTAAGGGTTAGGTGGTTAAACCACCATAACTGTTTAGGGGTTATGTGATTAAACCACCACAACTGATTAGGGCTGTAATAAATTGTAATGTGATATGATGTAAAGGTGTGTGTAAGCAATGTATTGGCTGCAACATTATTGATGACCTATGTTACTAGAAACACCACCTTGGTTTTATGGAAACGTCATTCCGTGTTTTGGGGATTGAAACTTGTGCAAAATAACTTGGAAATGCCATTGAAATGTTTTCGAGCCATTTGCATTTTTGTAAATGACATTTTCAATTTTTGAAGCAGCATTTCCAAAGATGGAAAGGGCTCCATAAACATTTCTGTTGTTCCAGCTGGTGTTTCCAACTTTAAATGGTAAAAAAAGAACAAAAGGGAAGCAACCATTGGAATTGTATCTACCTTTTGATCTTTATTCTTAAAGTTAGTTAAGGTAAATATCAACATTAACTTATATTTTAACATTAAAAGTTAAAGTTAAAGTGGGACCCCCAGTTTAAGATGTTTGGTGGTGGATTCAGTCCCACTAGACCTCACATGTAGAAAGTAGAATTTGGGGTGTTTTTCAGTGTTCAACATACCTAACAATTTTTTAAGTGTTACAATATTCAAGATTTCTGCTAACAAAACCTAGTAGACCATACCTCCTACACTAGATGATCCATATAGATGTGCAAACATTAGTGATTTGATTATAGTATGATGGCTTTTGTACTCTAGAGACCGTATAGAGCTACAATGATACACATAGATGTGCAAATGTTAGTGATTTGATTATAGTATGATGATTTTTGTACTGTAGAGACCCTTTAAAGGCTCATGGTATTTCCAAATATGAAATTCATGGTAATGAACAGTGAAACGTGGTGTAGAATGATGGTATTGTAAAATTGAACATTAAATATGATGTGTGGAATAGCAGTTCCAAATTTGAAATTCATGAATGGTATTCTGATATGTATATGTGTGTGTCTGTATTTGTGTATTTTCCATTTCCTAGCTGAATCATACATAGATTTTCTGAAAAATTGCCATTTCTGTTTTAGACAATGTATCCATATCAGTGCAAATTAGTTGATGACATTCGATCTTTATTTCCTTTCCACATTCATGTTTGATTCTTGGTATATATGTGCAACCTAGATTTCTACATGATATCAAAACGATACTAGTTTTAGAGCTGTAATTGAAAGTTTGAGGATCATAAAATAATAAACAAGTGAGCCTATATGAGTATAGGAAGAAAGACAAATAATATTAGGGTTTGGAAAAAATAACTTCTGAAAACACAGATGGGGTTGTTGGAGATGTGGGCAGCAACGTTTGCAGGTGTGACACAAACAAAACCTAAGATTGATTCCCAGTTTAGATGCCACTTGCAAAAGTTTGATGTTGAAGAAATTGAAGATGCGGCTTCTAGAAACTGCAGACAAAACATGGCAATTTATTCACACGTGCTTGCTACAAAATGTGCAAATAGAGACATCGAATGCAAGAGTTTGTGGATTGTGCCCATAACCTACCCATATTCATTTAGAGCCCAAATCATGATGTCCATATAGCAAAATTGCCATACACAGTGTAGATAATTTGAAATCCCATTGTAATGAACAATAGTTCATTTACAGGAAAATATCCAACATAAGAAGGATTAATAGTTGAAATCCATATAGGATATAAAATATATATAATTGATAATGAATAAGTGAGTTGATGCAGTGATCCTTGTGATGGTATACATTATAAGCATTGACTAGTCACGAAGGTGAAAGGTTGTGTTTCTTAGTTTATCAATTTATTATTATTATTATGTAATTTTTATTTATGTTCTTTATATTCATTACATTGCTTGCCCCTTCAAAGATGCTTTGTTCTCAAAGCATGAAAAGGTTGTCTTTGTTCGTGCTTGTAATGCTTTAACACGATACTCTGTTCTTGGTGTTGTCATTGTTGAAGAAACAAGGCAGAACAATCCTTGAAGTACTGAACATAATTGTTGTATTGTTGATAGGTCAGTCCACACTAGTTTGATTTTCCATGGAGCCGTGTGTTTATAGTGTTCTTGGATAGAACTTTTTATATTGTGATTCCAAGAATGTATACTTTTTTGAGACCAAATTGAACTGGAATCGATCTTCTTCGAAATATAGGTCAAATATTGCCTTTGTTTAGAGCAATGTTGGAACTTGGTACATTGATTGGTTACAATATCATCTCTTGTAATTAGGATGTCAATAAGGTGCCCCTGTAACATGATCTTTCCTTATCATAATTCCAGAGTTTTCTTGATTCACCTTTGGTATTTTATCTTCTTCATATGCTTGTGTTGCTCAATTGATCATTGAAATTTTATTGGTAGAGACACTTGGATTTGCTAAGGTTTTTGTATTTGTCATTTGTACTTCAATGTTTGAAGATATGCCTAGTTCAACTAGATCAATAATTGTTTCCTTGTTGATTGATGAAGCTTTGTTGATAAGTTGTTCAACTTTTTCTTGTTGCATATTCTTTTCAATTTGTAACTTCTCGATTTGTGTGATCAAACTTTGACTATGATTCTCAAGACGAGAAATTTCTTCATCTTTATTAGCTACAACCTCGTCAAGTTTTTTATGCATCTTTTGTAATGACTTATGATTATCTTGAAGGACCACATTTGATACATCTTCTAGGTCTTCTAATGAGGGAGCTTCTAAGCATGACTTCATTGTAAAATTGTGCAATGTTATCTTTTCTTTTAGGAGAAAGTAAAAGATTTCTTCTTCATGTTTAAGATGAAGGTACCTAATGTTTCTATCCATGTTGAACCTATAATTATGTCAACGTTTTTTTCAAACATAGACATAACATTAGATTGGGATATGAAGATACATTTGTTAATTCTCAATAATAGATCGTTTATTCAATATTTTTTTTTGTTCCTGAAATTTTTCAGTTCAATCATACTTAGCTCAATGATTAATAATTGATTGGTCACTCCAACATTGATTTAGTTTCCCTTGTCATTCAAACAAATAACAATGCTAAAATCTTTTCCTTGAATAGTCCCCTTACGTTTTAGTAATGCCAAGCTAGGGGTTGGAAGACCTTTATAAAGAAACCTTCCTCGTTTTTATTAAATTCCATTTTTAAGTCCTTTTTTCCTTTTCCTTTTCCTTTTCTTAAATATAATCCAATTTTAATCCATATTATCTATCTATCTATAAACCACGATATAGATACGGGGTGCAACGATTGACCTCCAACCTAAGGGATACTAGAAGTATGATTCGAGATATAGGACCTATTGTATGGGAAGTACTTCAAGAGGTTATGCAAGGAGATCTCGTATTGTTGAATAAAGGATCTATCTTACACTAATTAGGAATACATGTGCTTCAACCTATTTTAGTAGAAGGATGTGCCATTTGTTCATATCCATCGGTTTGTGGAGGATTTAATGTGGACTTCAATGGAGATTAGATGGTTGTCCATGTACCTTTATATCTGGAGGCTAGAGCAAAAGTTCGTTTACTCATGTTTTTTGAGACAAATCTTGTCTTCGGCTATCAAAGATCCTATTTCTATATCGACCTAGGGATTCTTGCGACAATTGACCTTAGTGTCTTTTCTCGTACCTCACCTCTTCCTAGGTGGCAACTAATGATAATAGTAACTCGATTTCTTGGCGATGGTGTGATTTGGCTTTCTTTCAATCATTTTAATAACTTTTCAACCTACTCTTGATTTATGTGTTATTCCAATCGTACTTTTAGTATACTCAATTTGTTTGGTTACGAACTATTTTCTCGTGGCAATTTGGTACTGGCAGATAACGACAACATTAAATGATTACCAGATTTTAGAGGTCGATCGATTGATTTAATGTATTTGTTTGACCTGATGTCTTATCATCATGTGCAATTTTCCTTACATGGTGGCACGAAACTTGGTAAGGGGCACAAACAATTGATGTCAAGAGTTATTTTGGAAGCTTAGCTTCATAATCCACAACCTATTTAATCGAATTGATGTTTGATCTCTATCACAACATATCAATTTTTGGGAGAGCGTCATATTCTCTTCAAAATCGTTGTTTGACTTGTTACTAATTGCAGCAAAAACAGTTCCTTACAGGCCCAATTCGTACTAATAATACTACCTCAAGATTCAACATTGTGGTGGAAGGTGAATATGATTAACAAGCAATGATTATACTCCCACATTGCAGCCAACATGGATTATTGTTGCAGTTATAATGACAATGTGGTGGCTAAAACGTTCATGAAAGTTTTTCCACAGTGGATCTCTTTTCCTTGTCAGTGAATCTACCCTCACAACTGCTTTTGTGGGGAATTATGACTTCTTCCCCTTAGTTTTTGGATAGTTATTTAAATAATAGGTTATTGTAAATCATTGATGAAATTAGTGTGATGGCCAAGGGTTGGTTTGTGGTCAAAGAACTAGAATTGGAGAAACTATGAAAATTGTATGTGACCAAAGGCTGAAATCAATGAAAGTGCCTTTGAAGGGGATTTGATACCAATGTAATCAACACTATTTCATTTATAGGAAAATATCCAACATGAGAAGGATAAATAGTTGAAATCCATATATGTAAATATATATAACCAATAATGAATAAGTAAGTTGATGTAATAAGCCTTGTGACAATATACTTATAAGCATTGACTAGTTAGGAAGGTGAAAATTTGTGTCTCTTAGTTTATTAATTATTATATAATATTTATTTATCTATTTTATGTTAATTTTCGGGGTTGCTTTGAAAGTGTTTACGCCATGTTTGGGGGTGCTTCATGAGATGTGTGGTGCATGGTGTATGGTTGACCCTTGGTGTTTTGTGATGGACTTGCACAATGGAAGTGGCTTACTCTTGGTTGTTAGGCCTTGTATTGATGGTTGCATGACATTCTTCCTTCGAGTGTTGGAGCTATGTGGAGCTTGTTGATTTCTTCTTGTAGTCGACACATGAAGAGAGGTTGTTTGTTTGGAGGATGCCTTGCATTGGAGGAGCATTGGGCATTCCAGAGGAGGGCGTTGAGTCCTGCACAACATTGGATTGGGAGTTGCTTGTGTGGAGGCTTACAATTGACATGAGGACGCTTGGGTTAAGGGAGTGGTCATATAGGTGTTGTGGTCCCTGTGGAGGCAATGACCTTGGAGATGCATTGGAGCTTTGGAACCTCAGAGTAGTGTTGGACCTTGGGGAGTAGCCTTTATGCCCTATAACCTTCCTTGTTGATCGTCATCACCTTGGAGCTTGACATGTGTCACTTGGAGTAGAGTGCTTCACCTGTGTGGACCTACTTGTGTCTTGTAGGTTGCTTGTAGTGGACTAGGTCCACTTGTCATTGTGGACCTCCCTTACCTCTCATATAAATCGAGGAAGGAGAGAGTCATTATCATCATTAATCATGCACTTGTGCTTATTCTTCTATACACTTGGGTTAGAGATATTAGAGGAGTGCTATTTGTTATCGGACAAATCGGTCTGTGCGGACACAGGCTGATCTCCCTAGGCTCGGAAACCAATACTAGAATAAAACAAACAGAACATAGAACTTTCTCTAGGTTGATATAATGAAATTACCAATTAGCGAAGGATTCATACCTTGTACTCAACGATTGTCCTCGCTAGTTGTATCTTCTAGCCGCTTTGTCGTGAGACTTATGTATGATAACCTGCAAGAAACACAAGCCAACAAAGGTGAATGTAACAAGTATAATTTGATACAACCTATGTAAATGATCAAGAAGAAATGCAACAAAGATAATCAAATAAAGACAACCTTTGTGGGAAAGAAACTATATTACTGTATTAATGATAATGAAAAGAGATTACAATCAAAGCTGCCTTGATGTTGTGAAGCTCCTTCCAAAAGGCTCACTGCTCCAATACCCACAATGCATCCATGAAATCCATCACCATCAACTGACTCCTTTAGCAAAGATTGAATTCCTCAAAGCCAAAGAATTAGTAACAATCTTCTAACAACAAACCAAAAGCAAAGCTATCAATCACTATTCTTTATTCACTATTTTCTATTAACCTTTCCTCATGAGGGAAGCCTCCTTTTATAGATTTAAGAGGAAAGGGGCGAGGAGGTTAGGATGATAGGTTAGGATCCCCTTAGATCAGGAGCACGAGTGAGCTCCGAACTGATCAGAGAACACCTCATCTCGAAGCTTCTCTTCTAGAATCTTCTCGAATTCCACCGTTTTCTCCTCTTTTGAGTGGTGTCGCACCCTGCAGTGGAGCAACATGCGACACTTGAGGGTGTCGCAACTTGCAGTGATGCAAGCTGCGACACTCTCTTAAATTAAGGCTTTAAAGGCCCTAATAACATGTTTAACCCTTTTTGCATGCTTGCCTTCTCTCAAAGTAAGGTTCTTCTTCATCAATGATAGCTTCTATGCTCTGAATGGAGGATAAGTGAATATCGTAAGTTGCAACAAAATATTGTGTAACAAAATGCCCCCCAAGGTATGAAGCTAGACGGGGTGATAGTTGAAATACTTTGTCGTGTGGGTATCGAAACTAGCTCATCAGTGGGAGACCTGTCCACAACGAACAAGGAATTACAGTATCATCTCTGAGGTAGGCATACCCATACTCGGAATATAAATGATTCCAAGCATAGATGTTTTACATACAAAGATCCCTATTATGTATGATAGGTCATGGCCACCAAATTACACTGTGGATCCATGCCAAAATATTTCGAATCTAAACATAGCCATCGAAAATACATTATGGATCTATGTTATAAAGACTCAAATTTTTGAAGATAGCCATGAAATATACACTGTGGATCTATGCAACAGTGCATACTCAAAATACTCCATCGCAACCTGGATCCGTTTGACAAGGTCTAGGGTCTTCATTTCCACTGTGCCATAGTACGAATTTAACCATACAAATAAAGGTTTTGAAGTCGAACATGGTAGAAACCATTTGATTACCAATCAATGATGATTACTGTTAACGGATGCGAAAGGAACCACCAATAATGATAATGGCCCTTAAGGTACATAAGTACATCCTATTGAGTGTGAATAGATGAGCTGAAGTCAAACACCCATAGAATCATTCGATCGAAGGTCATTGATGAAAACCTATCGTCGAAGGCGAGGAAACTTGCCATTGAGGCATGCAAGTTCCAAGGTACTGAAGGGTTTCTAAACCATCTTCCTAGATAATGTGTTGAAGTCGATAGGAAGTGGTCTGTCGCAGGAGGGCCTTGATGTATCCCCCATCAACGACACGAAACAAGTGCAAAGATTTGAAGTAGATATAGCATGGATTGTTGAATGGTTGACTCGGGAATGACTGACATTGTAAAAGGTTGCTTTTCAACTAGACTTCTCTTGAACATATGGATGATACGACAACTGTCTTGGCAACATTGATTCAAAAGGGGATCACAAACCGAAGTGTAGACTCACGGAGGAATATGATCAACAAGAGACAAATGGATTTCCCAATCTCGGCACAAGGAGTGAAAGGGTGTCATGTTCAAGAGCGACTAGCTGCTAGAGATTAATACTGATTTCATATAAGTTTCCTTTCCCAATTTTTCCCCACCATGTTTGGCAAGTACCTCTTTATTTTTACACAAGCTTGAGGAGGATAACATATGCTTGTACTATAAGCTCATCCTTCAGATGGGTCCTTTGGAGTATTTTTAACAAACCCTAGGAAGGAGTGGTTCGGTCCCATATGGGCATTTCAATGTAAATTTTACGAGTCCAGAGAAAGTAAACTTGGTGGTTTCTCATGTTTAGAGAGTTTGAAAAACACTTAAAGAAAACTCGAGGGTTAACTTTTTCGTAAATTTAGTCTCCCAAGCCCGAAAAAGTATAAAATAATACCTAGGAGAACTCTTCTAGCCATGATTGACTAGAGTATTCCTCTTTTGTAATTAATTGTACTCAGCCTGAAAAAGGGGTAAACTAAAACTGAATAAACGCTCTTTCAAATTCTTTAATGAGCGTGAAAGAAAGCAAGCTTGCTCAACAATCTTTTCATATTTATAGGGTTTCAAAAAGAGCTTAAAGAAAATCCCTCTAGTATTTTTTAAAGTTTTTCTTTTTCCTCGGGAAAAAACAATAAAAAATATGTTTGACCGTAACCGTATGTTTCAAATATGACTTGTCACTTGCACAATCTTGAAGAAACCATCAATCATGTTTTATAATTAAAGCAACCAATGAAGGACTATATAAAAGTGGGTAAAAATGAAAAAAGAATATTAAAAGGAATATTCTTCACTAGGTTAAAATAAACATATGTAATTTTTTTTCACCATTGTGTTTTTACCTCTTCCATAGTAAAAAAGTCCTCTTTTGGTTGAAACTTCAGGCAAGGATTGCGAGCAGATCAATGGATGATTCAGATTCCTGTTTTCTCCAGGTGATAGCTCTTCTCTCCCTCTTTCATTTAATAGTCATTTTCTGTCATTTCAAGCCCTTTTTGGGTTATTTTGAGCTTGTGGGCAAGCCCTAAAATATGTCTCCCAGGTGTCGCAGGATGCCCATATCAGGAACTGCGACACTCTAGAGTGTCGCAATCTTTTGAAATCGGGAACTGCGACACTGTTGCTTTGTGTATAATACTCGGCGTGTGACACCTGGAAGCCTAAATTTCTCTTTGAGTTTGAGATGTGATGCTTGAAAATTTTGGTCTTTGGCTGACAAATAAATTCTTTCTTGGTTGTTTGCAAGCTTTTGACCGATTAAAATGTTGGATTGGAGGGAAAGAGAGCACGAATTAGAAGATTAAATTGCAACTAATGACTCAAATACTATGTTTGCTCTTCGGAGGTGTGGATTAGCAAAATTTTTCAAGATCCATGGCACGAGGGCTCAGGTTAAGTTTTTGGAGTTCTTGGTGAAGATGTGGAAACCCGACGAACAAGTGTTCAAGTTTGGTGTCCACTATTTGGATTTGGAGATCCAAGACATGTATTCTTTAACCGGGTTCTCAAGGCAAGGAGAGCGAATATCATTGTTTGGATTCAGGGGAGGCGATGATAAGACCGAGAATTATATTGCACAACATTGCATTGCTGGGACAAGGAAAAGTAGTGGGAAGATTCCCATAAAAAATGTGAGGGACCTCTCCTTGAGAATCGTTTTATTCACCATTACTCGAGTTGTCGGAAGTGCAGCTCCCCATTTGGCCACCAGCTCCCAGATGCAATATGCAGTAGATTGTATGGCTCCAACAATGTTTAATTGGTGTGAGGGACTACTCGAAAGCATGAAATATCAGTTGACAAAGTGCAAGACCGGTCCATTGAAGCAATTTGGTTATGGGTCAATCTTAGTCTCTTTCTTTCTGGAAAGAGTTCCACTTTTGCGCTTACAGTCTATGGTTTTAGACGAAGACCTCGACCCATGAGAGCCTCGAATGAAGAGGTGGGTGGACCTGATGACGTGCCACGGTGGCGGTCCCATAGTCTCCTACGATGAGAATTTCTTCAAATGGATGAAGAAACAACTCATCATGGTAAAGGACTATGCCTATGGAGGAATGGATTTCCAAGGGGATCCATATCTGATCCTTCCAGCAGGGTATCAGTGGACGACGTAGGTAAAAAAGAAACCATTTTTAATTTCTATTTTATTTTATTATTTTTTTGGGTGTATTGAGACTAATTTAGCTTTGAACATGTAGATATTGGACCGTCTGGATCGTATGGGGCCGCACCAATCCAGAGGCGGGGTGAGATAGGTGCTATGGTGGCTCAGAACCGCGAGACAACAGAGGAGCTCGAGGAGATAAAGCATAACTTCGAGGGACTGATTATGGGCATTCTAGATGTTCAGATTGATGACCTGCTGCGTCAGTACCAGCAGAACACGGCAGGGGTTTCTGGGCATATAGCTCTTTTGCTCCGGAGGGTAGCTTAGGTAGTAGTGTGCTATCATGAGCATCGTGTTTAGGATTTCATTTAGTCTTTTTGACCATCAACATGTATTGATATGAAAGCTATAGGCTTGGCGTTGTCTCAACACATTTTGTAAACTTTTTGGAACCTTAATATAAAGCGATTTCTACTTTTGTTTTATTCAGTGCAAAGTGTGTATGTGATATTTACAGATGTTGCAAATGTCTATCTAACACATGATTAGCTAAAGTGTCTGTCAATGTATTTAGACTTCTTGGAATATGTTGAAATTCTAAATAATCAAATTCTCGTTGCAAGAGGCGAATCCTTAAGTATACTCGTAAAAGAGTAGGACTTCGGATAGAATAATTGTTACTTAACTGCAGTACCACGAGTTGAGAGTCAATTCGGACAACTAAGCGACGAATACCAAGTGAAATGGCTTCGATTAATAGTTCAATGACTGCACTTTATTCCGCAATATTATTAGTTGCGCGTCCAAGACATATATCAGACTTATCAACTCATTAGTGGGTGTGTAGATTGCCCATGTAGAAGATGCAAGGTTCTGGGTACTGTGGCTAGCACCATCAACAAAACCAACATAAGGTAGAGGGTGTTGATATTATGGTAGCTGCGGGAGGTATTAAACCTCCAAGTGTAACCCTGACAAGAATAGAATATTCTGGGAAGCAAGAAGAAACCCTAAAGCATTGAACATAACCCTAGAAGACAAGTCGGCTAAAGAAAATAATTAATATTGATTTTTTAGCCTCCAAAAAGAGAAGTTGGCCCAGACAACTAAGGAAGAGCAGTATAAATATAGGATACTATAGCTCATTTGGACACACACAGCTCGCAGTTGCAGAAATCTAGTGCGCACTGCAAAAATTTAGTAAGTGCGCAAGTCTAGAGAGTAGCTGCAGCTACAACTACTGCAACTTGTATTTTCGGTGTTTAGTCTTGGACTTTCTCTTGGTTATGGTTTGGACTTTCTGCCTTTTGCGCTAGCTCTGGAGAGAGGTGCGCTACATTAATTGGCTATTAGGCCTAGGGTTTGCTTCCAAAATTATTCTCTGTCAAGGTTAAGGTGCTCGGGGGTGGCTTCGGCCTATGGTTGGGTGACAATATTGCTATATTGTCTATGGTTAAATGAGCACACCTACTTTTCTAACAAGTTATGGGTCCACACTATCTTCGGGCAGTCTAACCTCTGGAAGATAGATTGGGAGGATTTGTCGAGTTACAGTTGCAGTTGCAGTCAAAGTTTTTGCTGCAACAACGAAACCCTAACCCTCTTGTTGAGGCACCTTAAGTGGAGAGATTGACCTAATTTCTGAATAGTCTAGTGCGCCCTAGCCTAGCGCACCTCCTAGTACTCTCAGCATGACAAGATGTCAAGTTTGAGTTTTTGGTCAAGGTCAAAAGTTGACCAAGTCAAAGTCAAAGGTTGACCAAGTCAAAGCTGTCATGACTTACTCAATGAAGTTAGAAAACAAGTTAGAAGGGGCTTCTAACTTCAAAGCACGGAAGACAAGGATTGACCTCATCCTTGCCAAGAATAAAGTGTTGGATATCGTGAAAGGAAAGATTGTGGAACCACAGTTTGAAGAAGGAAAATAGAAGTAACCTCAGAACATTGCAATTATGGAGAAGTTCAAGGACAATGACATCAATGCCATGGGTATCATAGTGGACTCTGTAAAAGACCACTTGATACCCTACATCTCTCATCTTGACTCATCTAAGAAGATGTACGATGCCCTAACTAAATCTCTTCTCAGTAAAAAACATTGGACAAGTAATGAGTTTGAAGAATGAGCTTCGTGACATGAAAATGAATGATGACGACAACATACCATCATACCTTGTGAGAATCTCTCAGTTAAGAGATCAACTACAAGATATTGAAGAAATCATTTCAGAGAAGGAACTGGTAAATATAGTACTCAATGGCCTTCCCAAGACATGGGATGCATTTGCCGCAAGCATGAACACAAGAAAGGAGTATCCCGCATTTGAAGAACTTTGGACTTGCTGTGCACAAGAAGGATCAAGGATTAGCGCAAAAGAAAAATTTCGAAGGAAATACGATGATCAAGCCTTCACAACAAAATTCAAGAATTTCAGGAATAAGAGGAAGTTTGGTTCAAGGAAGGGAACAAATGAAGCATCAGTTGTTGAAGAAAGGGAACCCTCAAAGATGGCCAAGCAGGATAAAACAAACTTCTTCTTCTAAGTCAAGGTTACAATATTCTTCAAAGTTCTTGTACATGCCATGTTTACATAGTTTCTGTACATATCTCGCATATCTGTTTCTTAGAAGATAAGATGTTCAAGTGAAACAATACCTATGGAAGAATAACAAGATAAGGATTGCTATCACGATGACTAGATGTCAAGCAATACACATGAAAAGATGAAGTACGTTAACAACCCTTGGTAACAATTCCCGTGGAAGCTATTTTATAAGTAACAACTGCCAGATAAGCCGAAGTCAGAATCAAACTTGAAAGAGACCCAGAAGAAGTCAAAACAGAAAGAAGTCAACAATCAAGAGGAAATTAGAAAATTACTTGTGACACTTTGCAGAAGGCAATAAGGATGTAGACAGAAGCGTGGACTCTCTTAGATGGAGGGAGTTGATTACAGAATTCCAAAAGAAGAGCATGCATTCATGCATGAAGCAAGGATTAGGAGGGAGCTAATCCTAAATGATATGATCCATTGAGGATTATGAAGTATCTGTCCATGTTCCAATTGAAAGTGGCAACCATGATAAACAACACGTGTTCAGTTTGACTCTAGAAGAAGTCTTCTTCGAAAAGAATCCTTAAAGTATCCTTGGTTGTCCATCTACATCCATGATTCTATGATGAAAGGAAGAAGTTGGAATCTTCAGGGCATATAGGAGAACCCATGGACCCAAGAGCTAAAGAGAGACATGAAGAAGAACATGAAGATTCCAAGAAAGAAAGAAAAGCAAGAACAACCAGTTATTATACCTAGAAGCACAAGACTACCAGTTTGGTTTGAACCCACTAAGAAGCAATCAAGCAGAAGAAATGAAAGTTATGATAAAAGAAAGTGTATGTAAGAAAATGTGAAAAACACTTATGAATGGAAGCATTGCAAGATTCAGAGTTTCTTCCAGAAGTAGGGAGAAGACTATGACAACAAATTGTTCCAGTAAACTAGATATACCTCTTGTAGTATCCATGGATTGGAATTTACATGTAAAAGACTATTTTTCCCAATAAAGCAAGTGAGAAAGAAGATTATACCAGAAAGAGACCCATGTATGCAGATATAAGAAGACCTTGTATGGATTCAAACAACTTGATGCAGAGTATCTCATATACAACAGAAGCATGGCGAAAACTTTCTAGGAAAGAGATAGTGTATCAGAATAGTTACTCAGAAGTTTGTAATGATGGATTGCTAATCCATGGCAAACTCTCATGATGACAGAAGAAGTGCTACTTGGATATGTTTCAGTTTGAGCCTTGCCACAATGTCATGAGCTAACAGGAAACATAAGTGTTGAATTCAACCCACTAAGAAGCAATCAAGCAGAAGAAATGAAAGTTATGATAAAAGAAAGTGTATGTAAGAAAATGTGAAAAACACTTATGAATGGAAGCATTGCAAGATTTAGAGTTTCTTCCAGAAGGAGGGAGAAGACTATGACAACAAATTGTAGTATCCATGGATTGGAATTTACATGTAAAAGACTGTTCTTCCCAATAAAGCAAGTGAGAAAGAAGATTATACTAGAAAGAGACCCATGTATGCAGATATAAGAAGACATTGTATGGATTCAAACAACTTGATGCAGAGTATCTCATATACAACAGAAGCATGGTGAAAACTTTCTAGGAAAGAGATAGTGTATCAGAATAGTTACTCAGAAGTCTGGGATGATGGATTGCTAATCCATGGCAAACTCTCATGATGACAGAAGAAGTGCTACTTGGATATGTTTCAGTTTGAGCCTTGCCACGATGTCATGAGCTAACAGGAAACATAAGTGTTGAATTCAACCATGATATATTGTAATGATCAGAGCTATATGAAGCCTTCATAGAAAACCAGTGTTCCATGAAAGACCGAAGAACATTGAGATCAAGCATTATGTTCTCTGTGATGAAGTCCACAAAAGAGAAGTGGTTCTCCAATATATCTCAATAGATGAGCAGATAACATATATTTTGGTAAAGCCTCTGTCGAAGATGAAAAGTTCGTGTACTCATGAAATAAGTTGGGGCTCGTGGAGACGAATTCCTTATTGAAAAAGGAAGAGATTACTCCTAGGTTGGGAGGGAGCACTGATATGTTATTGATTTATGGACAATCATTTTTCAGTTTGAAAAATGGTCCAGGATGAGGAGTTCCTTTCCAGTTCGGAAAGTGGTTTGAGATTTCTGATGGGCGGGGATTTTCCAGTTCGGAAAATGGTCTAGATCGGACAGTCATTTTCGTAATGAAAATGGTCCGATAGATTGCTGATGTACGATAGACAGAGATTCCCCTTATGGCCAGTGTGGGGGAATGGTCTAGGACAATCATTCTTCTTGGCAGTCACTCTGAGTAGTGGTCAAGTAGAATGGTTCGCCTAATCGGGCATTCTTCTTTCGAAGTTCACAGTTGTGAGCAGTTTCGAAGAATGGTCCGTTTTGGAGGTTGGTGCAAGACAATGATTTCCTTTAAAAAATGGTCTGGACAGTCATTTCCTAGGTCAAACTCATTCTATCCAGATTGCACTATGATTAGTGCCGGAGGAATGGCCCAGTTAGGTGAATGGTCCAGATTCAACAATCAGGGACAGGCATTCCCTAGGGCAGACTCATTCTCTCCAGGTTGCACTATGATTAGTGCTGGAGGAACGACCCAGTTAGGTGAATGGTCCAGGCTTAGAAATCAGGGACAATTATTCTTCTATGCTTGAGAAGAATAGTCCAGATAGCCCATGGCTGATGTTTTACCTTCTGAGGGTAGATGCTCTTCCAGATCTCATAGATGTGAGTGGAAGACTGGCCCAGATGACTCAGTTTATATCATGATATTGTTTTATGCAGGTTGATATCAGATGATATGATTGCTGTGGAGACTTTATGTCTCTGGACAATAGATGTATACTACTGTAGTGGATGTGTTCCAATGGTTGTGACTATGCGTCACTGATTAAGTAGCCGTGTGCTACTTGGTGTGGGTGTGTACCATTGGATAGTAGTTGTGTACTACTATGGATAGACACAATTGCGTTCTATTGAATGGCATTGTTTTGATTGCCATGAAGACTATCAGTAGTGTTGGAAATGATTATCAGCTAGATGGATAGTCAGTTTGCTGGTGGACAAACATTCTCCAGGCGGAAAATGGTCCAGGACATTAATTCTTCTAGGACATATGTCTGGATTAGAAGAATAGTTCTTGTAGCCCATGGCGTGGCTTCCAGTATCTGTTGGAATAGTTATTCTTCTAGGACATATGTCCGAATTAGAAGAATGGTTCTTGTATCAATTTGTGGAGTGAGTGACTTATCCAACATCATGCTTGATTACTCAGAGGGAGTATGGCTTTGAGAGATGATACAGTTGATGCTATTAGATGATACTGATAGTGATGATGGTGCTCGTGATTTTATCATGAGATAGCTTGTGTGACTATGGTGATGCTACCGGTTGAATGATATATTTGTGCTCAAGACCATTACCTTTAAATACCTCCCTAGCTAGGAGGGAGTGTTGATATTATGGTAGCTGCGGGAGGTATTAAACCTCTACGTGTAACCCTGAAAAGAATAGAATATTCCGAGAAGCAAGAAGAAACTCTAAAGCATTGAACATAACCCTAGAAGACAAGTCAACTAAAGAAAATAATTAATATTGAGTTTTTAGCCTCCAGAAAGAGAAGCTGGCCCAAACAGCTAAGGAAGAGCAGTATAAATACAAGATGCAAGAGCTCATTTGGACACACACAATTTGCAACTGCAGAAATCTAGTTCGCACTGCAGAAATTTAGTAAGTGCACAAGTCTGGAGAGTAGCTGCAGTTGCAACTACTTCAACTTGTATTTTCGGTTTTTAGGCTTGGACTTTCTCTTGGTTATGGTTTGGGCTTTTTGCCTTGTGCGCTAGCTCTGGAGAGAGGTACGCTACATTGATTGGCTATTAGGCCTAGGGTTTGCTTCCAGAATTATTCTCTGTCAAGGTTAAGGTGCTTGGGGGTGGCTTTGGCCTATGGTTGGGTGACAATATTGCTATATTGTCTATGGTTAAACGAGCACACCTACTTTTTTAATAGAGGGGATGTTGACATCTGCAAATCAAGCACAATGCAAGATAAGCAGTAGGTGGAAATCGACGAAAAAGGCAACAAAAGCACACTAAAGTATGTTACAGTATTTACAAAGCACTTATGTAGAATAACTCTAAGCATAGTACCTCTTAAGGTAAAGCCCATTTCTGGGTTTACCCAAAGAAATTCCATCATAATCTACTAGCTCATAAGCCCCTTTTTCCATCACACGTTTAACAATGTAAAGGCAATGACACATAGGCTCGAATTTTCCAGCTCCTAAGTTCGCACGATACTGGTCATATAGCAAGACCGAGTCACCTTCATAAAATACACAAGGTATAACGGTTTTATCTTATTGGGCTTTGACACGTTTTTTATGCTTTTCGTTAGCCAGGGCGCCATCATGACGGGTTTCATTTATTTGTGTCAAATGTAAAAAGGTGTTCTTCCTTGGCTGAAGTATCAGGATGCAATCTGACGGCTAGTTTCAAAGATGGTATTTTGTATTCAATTGACATCACGACTTCTAAACCATACACCAACTGAAATGGCGTAAAACTCGTAGCTGTTTTAACCGAAGTTTGATATGCCCATAATGTCGAAAAAGACATCGTGTGCCAATTCGATTTGTGAATCCCTACCATCCTACGAAGCATAGTCGACAAAACTTTGTTGGTAGCTTCGACTTGGCCATTGGCCTGTGGATAGTAAGGAGTTGAGTTTTCATGTCGTAAACCCAACTTGGCGGTTAATTTTGACATCATATAATTGCGAAAATGAGTGCCATGATCAGTGACAATGGCTTGAGGCACATCGAATCGAGTGATAATGTGATTGAAAAAGAAAAGAGCTACAGTTTTCCCGATATTGTTATATGTGGGCATCGCCTCGACCCATTTAGTGAAATAGTCTACAGCGAGAATAATGTACACATGCCCCCTGATCGAGTGAGGGTTACATGTTATGAAATCAATACCCCATTTTGCAAATGGACCAACAAAAACTACAGGGTGAAGAGGTGTAGGAGGGGCGTGCAGCTTACGATTGTATATCTGTCACGCATGACATTTTTGGATCGCAAGGATGCAATCTTTAAATAACTACGACTAAAAATATCCTGTCCATAGAATTTTTTGGGCTGTGGCATACTCGGACATATGACCACCACATGCTCCCGCATGGCAGTCATTAAGGGCTCTTTCGACTTCCTCGTGTGTTAAACACCGCCAAAAAATAGAATTGACACCGACGATAAAGTGTATCGCCAATAATGATGCATTGGCAAGCTTGGTATTGAAGACAACAACGTTCAATACTAGAGATATCAGACCAAAAGGTATGGGTTTGGAGATAGATACTGATATCTTCATACCACAGATCAGAAGAGCTGATCAAAAAAAGGGATTCATCAGGAAGCGATTCGTCTGTCAAACTCTCAGATGAGGATGAAGGAAGATCACTAATTATCTCAACAAAGACCAAAGATTTCTTAGATTTGGATTTTTCGGATTCCAAATCAAACTCTTGTAGGATGACAATCTATTTTGAGTATTTGCCCCCCAACACTTGTCTAGTCAAGATATGTTGCATGTGGTTACAATCAGAAATAATTGTGGTTTTGTGCAGTAAGATGTAGTGACTAAAACGTTGCACAACGTGAACTACAACCAATGCCAATTTCTCCACATGTGAATATTTGATTTCAGTAGGTGACAGACTCTTACTTAAATAGTAGACCACATGTTCATCGTTCGAATCATCCTCTTTTACGAGCACCATAGCAATGGTACTATCAAAAGTAGCAAGGTATAAAAAATAATTGCCACTATAGTTCGAGGGATGTAACAATGGCGTATTAGTCATCATGTGCTTTAGAGCATCAAATGTTGTTTGAGCATTGTCATCCCAAACAAAGGGAACCCCTTTCTTAAGAAGTTGGATAAAACCCTTGGTTAGTTCTACGTATTTAACAATAAATCGACGTAAAAAGTTTGCCTTACCTTGCAAACTTTGGAGTTGGCGAAGAGTAGAAGGAGGAGTTAAGTTCAAGATGGCCTCGATCTTCAAGGGATCAACATGGATCCCTTGCTTAGACATGATAAAACCAAGGAGACATCCCGATTCCACATAAAATACACATTTATGTGGATTTAAGCGAATATTCTAAAAATGACATCTACGAAAAATAGCTTGAAGATGTGCAAGATGATCCTAACGCTTCATGGAATGTGTTGGTAAGTCATCAACATAGGGTTTTACAATATGCTTAATATTGTGAAAAGCGTAAGACATTGCTCGCTGAAAAGTTGCGCTGACATTTTTGAGTCCAAAAGTGTTTAATCGCCAAAGGTACCCCACGGACAAATGAAAGCGGTTTTGTGTTGATCCGATGGGAGTATGTTAATTTGATTATAGCCATAGAAACCATCCATAAATGAGAAAATTTCACTTCTAGCACAATCATCAACGAACTAGTCGACGAAAGGGGTTGGGTAGTTATCTTTAGGACAACCCTATTGATATCCCTATAATTAATACATACGCGGATCGTACCTTGTTTCTTAGTGACAAGAACACTATTGGAGACCTAATCAATAGGAGGTACAAGATAAATAAAACCGGCTTTAAGAAGTTTTTCAACTTCCAATTTAATAGCAACAACTTTTCGTGGATGTATGGGGCAAAGCCGTTGTCGAATAGGCTTGGCTTCAGGATAAGTCTTAATTTCACGAATAACAATATTCGGGTCAATTCCAGGCATTTCTTCGCAAGGCCAAGCAAAGATATCGCAAAATTCTTTGAATAGGGTTGTGTGAGCTTGTATTTCATCAAGAGAACACGAGGCACCTATATGAATATTTTCCACGATTCTAGGTTTTACTGAGATATCTATGAAATATCTCAAATCCCTCAGATTTGGATATCTACTGTCGATACTAGTGATCTAACTGCAAATTTGTTGCACTGGGGTTTCTGACTGAGTTTTGGAAAGGCTTTTGGCTGCGTTTTTGTTGTGTTTATATGTTTTATACCATGCATACAATTGTTTTGGAACCAGGAACAACTCAATTGCTTTATTAAGTAAAATAACAAGAATTACAATATAGCATGCGGAAAATAATGAAATAACCTCAGCTAGATCTCGTAGAGAATGACCTTAGCTGGAATACAAAGCAAACCACTAAATAAAATACCTGTGACAATAGCGATAGGCAGATCTATGGTTGGCACTGAAGATCCACTGCATGCGTGGTCAGATCTGTTGCATGCAACCGAAAATACCCCCGACAACTATTGCTGAAGACTAGAAATCTTGCCCTGGTGGCTAGTCTTGTCAGATCGTCCCGAAAACTGTCTCAGAATGGTCGCCCTGCTGCCTAGTACACTTCCCCTATCTGCTGCTGGCATATTTGACCCTCTACTGATCTACCAAAACCCCAGATGGATTCCCTCAACCCTTGTGCACTTCCCTCAACTGGATATCACGATTTTGATGTTTTACCCAGTATAATACTATGATAACTGTCTCAATGGAAGTGCCTCAGTCTACTCTCCACTGGGTCAGAAAGATTCTCCCTGATTCGTCTTGGTCGGACCTAGCAGCCCCATTCTGTTCCCTCAAACCCCACGCACCTCCCTGGTGAAGTGCGCATAAGTATGCTCTGTACATGTATGCTACTGTAGAATGAAGATGAACCTCGATGAAGCACCAGAATGGTACTTCCGACGGCTAGGTTGTGTCTCTCAACATCGAAACCTGTCTCGGGTGGTGGTTTCCTCCAGAAATCCACAAAACAATAGAAGGTTGACCCCTCCTATCTGAAACGTGTTTTCCAATTCACAAATCAACATAATGACCAATTAGGTCGATTTTTCTCCCTTTATACCTCCTTGCGTCTAATTCTCTGTTCACTTACTTAATTAAATGAATTTTCTCCTAAGTTATGATTTAATGTTCACTTAAGTCATTAAAACCGCCTTTTGGTTCTAATTAGACATTCACTTTACCACTTAAGTGACTTTTTCCCTAAGTTTCACCTCAATTATTAATTAAGTCACTTAAACCTCCTTTTTCCTCCTTAATGTCACTTTTAGGTTAGATTTTGGTGAATGGCATTAGCTAGAGGTGTTATTCCCTTTTTTGTCTCGACTATAGTCTACGAGAACATATAGACTACTAAGTTGCCCCCTGTAGAACCCATCACTGGGAAAGGGACATTACAGTCCTCCCTTCTCGAGATTGCTTGTCCTCAAGCAACATCAAACCTGGGTGATTTAGAATCTGCTCCCCCTCCCAAGTAGCATCCTCCATTGGAAGTCCCCTCCACGTGACAAGGCACTCTCTGATAATCCTGCTCCTCAACATGCTCTCTCTGTGGTGTAATACCTCCTTTGGTACCAACTCCAATTGACCCTGCTTGTCTAATGGTGGCAACTACTTTGAAGTAGTAATTTGTTGTTCCATTGCCTTCTTAAGGCAAGAAACGTGGAACACATTGTGTATCTTGCTACCCTATGGTAACTCTAACTCGTACGCCACCTCACCAACCCTCCTGGTGATCCTGTAGGGCCCATAGAACTTGGGTTTTAATTTTTCTGAACCGCTCTTCCTTAGAGAGGACTGTCTATATGGCTGTAGTCGTAGAAATACCAAATCCCCCACCTCAAAGATGCGCTCAACTCTCTAGCGACCTGGGTACATCTTTTGCTGGTTCTGTGCTGCCTGCAGATTCTCCTTCAAAGTTTTTAGGATGTTTTGGCTTTCCTCTATCCAGTCCTTGGCTCCTGGAGCCCTGCTCTCTCCAAATACTGTCTCCAAAAATGAAGGTGCGTCGTATCCATTTAGGAATCTGAATGGTGTCGTCCTGGCGGACATGTGATATGTTGTATTATAGCAATACTCGCCCATATGAAGCCATTTCACTCATGTACGTTGTTGTTCCCCTACATAGTTCTGCAGGTACCCCTCCACCCATTTGTTGATGATCTCTGTCTGTCCGTCGGTTTGTAGATGGTAACTGGTACTCGAAGCGAACTCTGTGCCCACTAACCTGAATAGCTCCTGCCAAAATGCACTAATAAACCACCAATCTCTGTCACTGACTACTTGCCTGGGTAGCCCATGCAATTTGAAGACCTCCTTGAAAAATAGTTCTGCCACCTGGACGACCTTGTAGTCTGTCGGTATCGTGAAGAAATGTGCGAACTTGGTCAGTCTGTCGACCACCACAAAAATACAGTCCCTACCTTGCACCCTTGGTAGTCCTGTGATGAAATCCATGGAAATGCTCTCCCATTTCTGCTCTGTGATGGGTAGAGGCTAAAGTAATCTCGCTAGGTGTGTCTGCTCAGACTTGTTCTGTTGACAAGTCGCACACTCCCGGATGTGTCTCAGTGCATCATCTTTGAGACCCTTCCATGAGAATCACTCTCTGATCTGCCTGTATGTCTTGAAGTACCCTTGATGCCTGACTAAGGGTGAATCATGATAGGCCTTCAGAATCTTTTCCTTCAAGGCAGATTCTAGAACTAAGTAGATCTTGTTCTTGTAGAAAATGACATCATCTAGTACCCAATATCTATCATCTACCACTTGCCCATCCATAACCTCACAGGCGAATCTGTTCTTTGAGTATTAAACCGACACGTGTGCCTTCTAATCTATGCATAAGTCCATCATCGAACAACTCGTCAGTCTCCTGCACAAGGAATCTTCTACGACATTCCTTTTTCCTTAAACATACTTGATGTCAAAGTCAAAGGCTTGGACCTTCGAAACCCATTTCTGCTGTCTTTCACTGAGGTCCTTCTGATCCAAGAAATATTTCAGATTGTTGTGATTTGTCTTCACCACAAATCTGCTGCCTACCAAATATTGTCAGAATTTCGTGAGTGCGTGCATGATGGCTAGCATCTCTTTGTTGTAGATGGAGTAGAGTTTTTCGGATTCATTGAGCTTCCGACTCTCAAAGATAATGGGGTGACCCCCCTGCATCAAAACTGCTCCAATCCCCTCCCCTGATGCGTCGCACCCCAGGATGAAAGGCTGTGAAAAATTTGAAAGTGCTAGAACATGACATGTGCTCATAACCTCCTTCATTTTCTCAAAGGTGCGTTGTGACTCTGTCCAATGGAAAGCACCTTTCTTTGTCAGATTGGTGAGTGGTGCTCCCAACTTAGAAAACCCTTTGACGAACCACCTGTAGTAACTGCACAACCCAAAGAATCCCCTCAACTCTGTGTTGTTCTTGGGTGTTGGCCAATCCAGAATGGACTTGATCTTCTCCTGATGTACCTGTACCCCCTGCCCGTTGATAATGTGCCGCGGGTACAGTAGCTCTCTCATACCAAATTCACACTTGGATTCTTTGGCATATAATGACTGCGATTGCATAATGCTCAGAAACACATCCAAGTGTGTCAAATGTTCTTCCCAAGTCTTGTTTTAAACTAGGATGTCGTCGAGGAATACTAGAAGATACTTCCGCAACTGTCCTCTCAAGACGTGATTCATTTAAGACTGGAATGTGGCCGATGCGTTGGTCAATACAAAAGGCATGACCAAAAACTCAAAATGCACAAAATGGCATCGAAAAGTTGTCTTCTCAATATCTTGCTCCCTGATATTGATATGATGATAACCAGAGAAAAGATCTATTTTGGTGACAAAGATTGCCCCATGTAGCTCGTCCATCAACTCATCGATGCGCGAAATAGGGTACTTGTTCTTAATAGTCTTCTTATTAAGTGTTTGGTAATCTATGCACATCCTCAGTGTGCCATCCTTCTTTAGGGCCAATACAACTGACAAAGCAAAAGGACTAGTGTTGGGCCTGATATGTCCCATCGCAAGCAACTCCTTGATTGCTTTCTCAATTTCGTCCTTGAATCTTTTGGGATGTCTATATGGTGCAGTTATCACTGGTGTCGCCCTCGCCTCTAGCTCAATCGTATGCTCAAATCCCCTGTCGGGTGGATGACTTGGTGGTATCGGTTCAAGCACCGACTCATACTTACCCAAGAGTTACTTGATCTATGGGTGATACTGTTGCCTGCCCTCTGTATCCCTTTTGGTGGTAATCAAACACTCTGCTGCATATGCTACATCCCAATGTTTGAAGATTCTCTCCATCCATTTTCCTGTCACTGCCCGTGGTGCCCCCGTGGACATGTCTCTCAACACTACCTTCGACCCATTTGCGTCTCTGAAGCTCATCATCAAGATCAGGTAGTTGAACCCAATCTCTCCTAGTGAATACAACCACTGAACACCCAATGCTGCATCTGTGCCTGACAAGTCAACTACATAGAAAGTATCTGTCACTGTGTAGTTTCCTAGTTTGACTTCTAGGTCTGGTACTATGTCCAAGCAAGTCTTGGTATAACTGTCGCCCACTGCTACTATAAACCCCTCAAACTCCTCTGTCCGTAAGTCGCTCCTCGCTACCAGTGCTGAATCTATGAAGTTATGGGTTGCCCCACCATCTACTAATGCTGTGATGCATTGCCCCTGTACGAGTCCCTTGAGTCTGATGGTGTTGAATACAGGTACACTTGAAAGGGTTGCTATGGTGCCTCCTTTCACTG
>ML792378.1:303681-314105 GCA_009831015.1 Picea engelmannii | reverse complement strand
TGGACATGTTCGGGTGCTTTTATTATTAGATGTGATTTACTTGCTATGATACCTGTGACCCATGGACCCCTGGAGGGTGTACTTGTTGTCTTTGTAGGAATTTGCTCGGTGGACAAGTATTCACGAGGAGATGATCAGTTCAGACCTTCATGAGGGTTTGAAGCCCACGGATTGATGCATAGACCTCATGCTTGGAGTAAGACAGTGATGATCGGGTTGCATGATGAAGGAAGAGTTTGTTGCCTTTGAAGGCACTTTAGTAGGCTTGGATGGAGGGTTTCCAGCTCCTCCCATCTGGACGTTAGCCCTTGGAGGCCTTAGACGTCACCCTAGTAGCCCTAGACGTCTCTCAGGGCCCGGGTTTGACATTTTGAGGACATTGAGGTTTTGGCACGTGTGGGCATAGTTTAGGGCCTTTGGAGGCCTAGCGCTACATCTTCCTTGCCCAACATCCCACCTATGGGGCTCAACGTCACCCTAGAGGAGCATGACGTTATCCTTAGAATGATTTTTAATGTAGTTTTGTGTAAATTTAATTGTTGAAGTAAATGTTCAGGATCGACCCTGATTTTTTGATCTAAAGTAATTAAAGGTCAATTTTTGTATAAATAAACAAAAAGTGACATCCATTTTATCATAACTCTCCCATTAGAGAGAGAGGACTAAAATTAGCGCCCTTTCTAGGGTTTATTGGCTGAAATTGTGAGGCGCACTTGTCTTGGAGGATTAATACTTGTATCTTGGATCATTTTTGGTGAAGTTTGCTTGGCAATCTAGGGTTTTAATGCTTGACTATTCTTGGTGAAGTAAGTAAATCTGCAATTTTCATTTCATTTTGAATGGTTATGGTATATTTGCTTATTCATGTTAAAGATTAGGAAATTGCTTGCTTGACAAACCCTAGGAGTAAAGAACTTAAGGTGCTACTTCTTTGCTCTTTGTTATCGCACAAGTTGTAGGTTGGGCAAAGTCCAACCCAACCACCAAGTGGCGACAACTTTAGGACAGTATACCCAATGTCACCTCGATATATGTTCCATGCTTCAAGGGTGACTAGGTCACTCTAGGGAGGCGATCCCGGTGACCCTAGGGGGAAAGGAGGGGCGAAACGGAAATGGAAAGAGTGAAGCCCCTAGAAGTCAATATTCTAGATGGAAAAGGAAGGGTGATAATGAATCTTAGGTTGTTTTGAGGTTGCCAAAGCCTTGGATGAATTGTCGAGAAGTTGGTACATGCCTGAGACACAAGGAAAACCACTATGCAGTATAATATGTTAGTTGGATCAGCAAGCTTGGCTTGCTGTCCCTGATTTGCAGCAATAAATGACAGTATATATCAGCAGTAAAACAAGTACTAAAGCTGCTAGATAGATTGCTCAAAGTCAAATGAAATATGTTTTAAACAAGTTGATAATCACTAGAGAATTTCACAATCTATAGCATGAGACTTAAGCAATAAATTATGGCTGTCATAAAAGATGTATGCAGAAGTATTTTGCAGCCTTATGGCTGTAGCAAACTTGTTATGACAGCAGTGAAATCAGCCACTAAAACTTGCAAAGAAACCATTCAAAAATTGTATTAAAGCAAGTAGAATAAATTGGCAAATTCTTAGCAACTTTTGACGGTAAAAACACGAGTTATGAATGACTTTAGGTTAGGGCTTCTGCAGTGAAATTATCCGCCTTATGGCTGTAGAAAACCGAGACTTATTGCAGAAAATTTACCCAATCAAATCAGCCCCTAGTTAGCTTAGTAAGTGTGCCTAGGTTAGTAGAAGGTTAGGGCAGACATTTATGCCTAGTCTAGGGTTAGTTTAGGAGATAATTAGGGTTAGTAAGCTAGGGTTAAAGCAACCCTAATGGCTGTAGGTTAGTTTTTAACTTTTACTACAGCAGCAAGAATTTGTGGTTGAAAGGGGATGCCTCAATGAGGCAAGGGAGCCAAAGGCTCAAGGAACACTTTCCCAAAGAGAGAACTTTAAAACTTGAAATTTGTACGTTTACCAAGGCAGCCGTTTATTTCTCCAATGCAACAAGTAAATGACTAGTGCCTTAAAGAATGGGTTAATGGAGTCAAGCAAAGAAAGAGCTAGAGATACTACCTCCTTGGGGGTGTAAATCCTCTTACTCCCCAAGGCAAGTATCTCTGGCTAGGGCTTAAGCTAAGAGGGTGTATGCCCTTGTACTTCTCTTAGCAAACCCTTGTTAAACCAATAGCATATAAGCATAAAATGATGGAGACTATGGTGGGGGTGTATGCCCTTATACTTCCCACCTAGCTCTAACAAATTAACCTTGATTTGAGCAACAAATGATAGCACAATGTAGAAAAGGCTTACCAATTCAAGGAAAAAGCTAATAAGACAAACCACCATAAAAGCTAGAAAAAAGCCTTCCAAGGCTAGCGCATCACTTCCATCAACCAATAATCCAAGAAATAGCCATAAACAAGAGCACAAGAGAGAAAACTAGCCAAAGAGAGTGAAAATTTCAGTCTAAGTACTTCTCCAAGATGGAAGAGTTATGTCCAAATGAGATCTTATGATCTCTTATTTATACAAAATGTCACTAAGATAGTTTGTCCACATAATATTAGGGTAATCCACAAGATTAGGGGTCAAAAACCCTAATCTTTCCCCTTTTAAAAAATAATATTAAACAATTCACTTAAATTTCACTTTTTGCACAAAGTAAACCCTAGTTTATAAAGACGTCACCCCTTTATGGGACGTTTTGGCACTAGGAGGAGGTCGTTGGTGATGGAGGAGTGTAGGAAGGTTTCCCAAAGCCACATGCCAAGCATTCAAATCGTTTCCTTCATGGTGAAACCCTCAAACTCCTCAAAACATCCTTGTGCCAATGCATATCAACCACACCACCAAACCCTAACCCCCTAGGTGACGTTTTGTCTCTCCTAGGAGAAACGTTTGGCATGTGGGGGCTAGGTTATGTCATCCAAGTCATCTTCTAGGCCTTCGAGGTTTCATCTTTCTCATTCGGCATGTGGGCCCTTGGCATCGACTTGTGGGCTTCAAGCCCCATGGAAGCCCAAGCTAGGCCTGTTCCTCCAAACCTGTCCACCAACTAGGTCCTGCAAAGACAAATAAGCACGCTCTCCAAGGATCTCAAGTCATAGCATCATGATAAGTAAATCAAATCAATAAATGATCCACTTAAGCATGTGCATCAAAGATTATCGTATCAAACAATTAAGTGCTCAAAGACATTATGCGACTTGTCAAAATTGAATATGGGAGGGTTGACGAGGTGTCCTATTGGGTAGATTTTTCCCTAGGTCAAGGAGAGTTTCCAAGAGATCCCTCTCTAAGCCATGTAAAGTGGGTGAAGTGGTTATGGTCAAGACTCAATGGGCATGGGATTCATGACATACAAGGGGTTGTAGTGTCTCATTCATGGGTGCCTTTGTAGAGGGTGTGTGGCACCTTCGTTTGCAATGCAATTTTTCCAAGCCCATAGTTTTGCCATTCTTTTTCCTTTCATGATCTTAAGGACAAGTTGAAGGCGACTACCTTGGCGTGGTGTCCAGATAATGATAGTGTCACCCACAAATACCTAGTGGAAATGAGAAGGCTGGCTCGTGATGAGATCCCCTTTCTCTCAACCATGCAACTGAGAGCCATTACCCTTGCTTGGTGACTAGATGATGATAATGTCATACCACTAAATATCCATGAACATGATAGGTCGGCTCGTGATGAGACCTCCTATCCTCCAACTAACCTTTTAAGAGTTTCTTAATCATATTTCTTGTGTGTCCCACTTTTCTCAAAGATAAGTGTTTCATTGCTTTCTTGGGTGATCCCTGGGCGAAGCATCTAGAAGGTTTATACATAGGCGTTCAACCCAACAACAACAAGGTTTATCTTTTACCCAACAATCCCTTTGGGCCTTCAACCCCTTCTTCCCATAGAATGAGGGACAACCCCTTTTTGGGTCAATACACCCTAAAATCCTAAGAGATAAGGAAATTGGGGGAAATAGTGATGGAGAGTGGTGAGTATGGTTAGGAACGGTACGATGGCTCTGTTATCGCATTGATTGTAGGTTGCACTAGAGTCGTGTGCAATTGCAACCAATGGACAACACACCGGGACAAAACCCACTGTCACCTCAGGAAAAGTCCCGGGTGACCCCTGGGGAAAGACAATAGAAAAGTCTAGAAAGGCCCTAGGAAGTCACGATACAAGATCAAGAATGGTATAAAGGTTATGAATGGATGAGGGAAATGTGAAGGTAAGGGTAAATGGGAAATGTAATGTTCCCAACCCAATATGCTAGGAACATTGTGTTTTCATTGGTTTTTATGCGTTTTCTGGTTGTGGCATTTCGTCAAATACTTTGCAGATTTATGTCTCATAAGTTGCGCTAGGGTTTATAATGATGGTTTAATGGGTGTTTGCAGCCAACAACCAAAGAAGATATAGAAATGGAATATATTCAACAAGATGCAAGGTCAACAACACAGGAAATAGCCAAAAGTACCTTAGATTTGATTTTATTCATAATAGAAGAAGATCATGGTACAATAGATCTGCAAATCTGGAACAATATAGTTGAGATCTCATAGCCAAATGACAATAACCATCAAGTGAATCCAAGACGAGATGATACAAGTCTCCAAAGGCCAAATCACTGCATAAGATAAATGACAAGCTGAGACCCTTGCCCTTTGATGTGCCAAACCCTCCAACTGGGTGAGTTGTGCACTAGTTTCTGTCTGTAGCTCTATGGAGATTTCGGCCCTCTTCCTCCATCACTCCAATCCACCTCATAACCCCTGAGAAGAGTAGATCTGAGATCTAGAAACACTGTAGGAGTGTTCCTTTGTTGAAGAATGGAGTTTGTGACCTCCACATGAATAGATCCACTTCAGGAATTGCGCACTTCACTAAGGGGAATCATGGCATGCTCATAATAAATCATATCTCATCCCAAACACACCACAAGTAGACCAAGAAAGGCGCTATGGCCTCTACCAGGCTATCTCAACAAACAAACTCTTCGAATCTCCTTCTCCTTGCCCAAATCGAATGGATCTAGTTCCTCTAGTACGCCCTCCTGCTGGAAACCCTCAATGGTGCACACCACTTACCTCTTGTACCTGTAGCTGATGTAGAATCCACCTGTGTTTATGATAGAACTGATGTAGAATGGTGAGGGAGAAATCTTTCACCTCCGTGACCAAGCTTGGACCAGGTTGGGTGGGATCTTTCACCACCGAGCTGATCTCTAGGGTTTGTTAAGTCAAAACCCTCAAAATCCCCAAGTGCATGGGCTCACTAGCAAGAAGCCAGATATCAAACTAATAATCAACACAATGAGAGAATAGAGGCCCGTATCTCTATTTTATACTCCCTGTTCACCTTGTCTCTCCAAGTGACTTTTACTTTATTTTATTATCAATTAATTTAATCACTTTAATTAATTAATTAATCATTTTACCTCTAAAAAGTGATTTATCCCTCCTTATGGTTTCTCTGGCCATTGAAAGTCACTTCTCATCATCCTATCCTGTAGTGTTATTCCTCCCGATTCCGATGAGCTATTACACTAAGAGGTTCCTCCAAGTATTATGCCGAATATGACCTTCTTAGTGAATTTAATTAACATATAGCCCATAATAACTCAAAATTACAAAAATTGTCGGAATGCAACAAAACCAAAGCCAAGCCGTGCGGAATGGATCATGATGATGAAATAAGATGAGCGATGCAAGTCGGGCCCAATAAAACCCCTAAGTAGCTCCTGTACTCACTATCACCCCCATCTGACTATTCTGGTCAGCATAACACTTTGTAATATAATGATGTCGCAAAGTGGGGACATTACAGTAAATCACCTGCAACACAATGTCAGTTATGACAAGTATATATGAAAGCCAGGACCAATATGTTAACCCCGCCACTGATCACTAATATAAATGTAAGAGTCTCGAGTAACAAGTGACGAGAATTTTGTATTAGAGCAATGTCAGAGTTGGCCGAATAAATGCGTGTACCCAACAGACTTAGGCAAAGAGGGGCCTCACAGGGTTGTCAGGTTGTTGTAGCCCTCAAATATACCCGAGGGGTTCTCAAGCCACCTCGGTACGAGAGGGTAATCTTCATGAATGTTGTTTTCGGTGCACTACAACAACAAGACGACCAATAGGTTTGCTTAGTTGTTTCAAGGATCCTAGGTGGTCTCCAAGATAGGAGCACAATCAGTATTAGTGCTGTCTTATGCGCAACTGTTCGACATGAGCCCCTCTATATACCTCTAAGTACGATGAAGCGACCATAGTCTTCTAATATACGTCGATGTACGTGAGAGAACTACAAGCGCTCGAGATGCAGCGTTGGCAAAGTAATGACAACTCCTACGTTTATAGATGCCCGAAAACTTCTTCTCTAAGACGCCCAGAAAATAAATCCCACTTAGATGATTGTTCAGTTAAGCACTTAGATAGAATTGCAAAGCAAAGAATGGTAAATCACTTTAATGAAAATGCCAAATGCAACAAGTGATTCAAACAGTGATAGAAATTACTGGCAATTTACTTGAATATAGCTCTTCCTAAAGCAACGAGACATTTAGCAATTGAAATAGCAAGCTTCGAAGGTTATCTTAACCAAGTAATGATCTCTTTAAAATGATAAAGCACTTCAATTCAATGAGATATATTTAAGCACTTAAACACCATGCAATTTCTTCAACAAGCAAGTTCCAATTCCATAATTTTCCACAAAAGACACTTAGCAATGAACCATAGACTTGCTTGAAGCATATACCAGATTTATGGGCTGTTATATAAGACAGAAACCAACACTTAATACTTCTCAAATTTAGCCAACAAGTTCAGATTTCTTTTACCACAAAACTTGAGATAAAATTGCAATTTAAGCCCGATACTTAGAGGTGGTTTTAGGAGATTTTTTAGGCACCTTCTAACACTTAACCAGATCAGAGATATGATTATGATTTGCAGCAATCGGATGTGAAATGTCAAGATAATACTCCCAAGACAAGCCCAAGACATTCAAAAGAAAACCTCCCAAGTAATCAACAGATTTTTCAATGAGTGAGGTATGTTTTTTAAAAGGTTTTGGAGCACTTTAAGAGTTATAACAAGATCTGAAAAATAAATTTGCAGCAGAGAAATCAGCTTCAAAACTACTTCAAAACCCTCTAGAAAGCTTTTAGAAACTAGCTAGAACACCCTAGGAATACTACCCAAATGTTAGAAATAAGAATTAGCTAATACTAGGCCCTAAAAGTTAATCAAATGCAAGCTGTCCTAACTGTTAATTTTCTGCATAAAAAGCCCTAATGGCTGTAGCTTTTAACCATGTCCCTACATAAATTTAATCATCCAAAATGCAAGCTAACTATCTAGAATGTTAGATCTAAGCATGGCCTACAAACCCATATGCTATTTTTCTAAAACTAGTTAGAAAAATGCTAAAACTAGAAACCTAGGGTTAGAAAAATAAAAGAGGAAAAAATGAGAATGAGGGTTTAGAAAATGACGAGGCTAGAGGACCCCAAAAAATCACCCCAAGGGCAAGGTGGGTCGCTCTAAGGGTGTGAAAGTGGCCACAAAATCTGAAATCCAATTCGATACTTTTTCACGTCTCCCAATGCAAGTGTTTTACCCTCTCCAATGTAGATCAATGCCATATTCTCTTGGGGAATAGAGTAAAAAAGGCTTGGAGAAGAACTAGAAGATGTTGAAGTGAATCTCCCTTGAAGGTTGTAGCTTGTCACTATCCTGCAAGAGGGTTAGAAGCAAAATTGTCTAGCTCACAAGAAGTCTTCAAAAGAGTGGATATAGCCTGCAAAAGGGTTGTTAGTTTTACCTAGTCCCTAGTACAAGAAAATATCCAAGAAACAACTCTCAAGAGGTGTAGTTTATTAGCTAGCTCTTGAAAATATTTTCTTTAGATCCAAAATCATTCAATGAACACTTAGAAGCAATATAAAATGGATTTCACCAAAATTTACTTGAAGTAGATAGCATGAGCATTCAAAATTCATTAAGCAAGATCCATCACAAAACCCTCCAAGCAAAACGCATCACATCAATACACCAAGAGAAGAGCCATAGCACACCATTGGAAAAATAGCCTAATAGTATTGAGGAGCATCATTGAAAAAAGTCTTCTTAAGAAAATCTCAAGTGATGGATTTATAATCCTCCACTCACTTGGATTTGTCCACAAATCAACTAATTCTAGGGTTATCCCCTAAAATATTCATGTTTTGTCCACTTATTAATCTCTTCTAGAGATTTCCTAAACAAAATAATAATAAAATCCCTTAATAAATATTTAATCCACCTAGGGATTATCCACAATAAATATTCCAATTTAAATAAAAATCTTACAATAATTAATTTATCAATTTATCCCCTTTCAAAAAATGATTTTGACTTCTTTGACCATGCGATTTGGCCAAATTGAGCCTTAAAAAGGGGATTTTATAATTAATTTAAAATATGGAAAATAAATTTCTACAAGGCATCTTTGACCAAGAAAAAGGCCCAACAATTTCTCCTTGAAGGATGCAATCATCCTCTATCCAAGGAAAAGGTCCATCGATCCATTAAAATTCTTCATGAAGCAAGGGATTATCCTCCATAAGTCCCACGATCTAAGCATATTTTCATTTGGTGATGTGCAGTGAGCCTCCTAAGGCTATTGAATAGTCAAATAATTAATTTTCTTCCTCGATTAAGTTCATCTAGCCTCCTTCTAGTGGAAAAATAAGTCCCAAGGCCAAATCGAACTTGATGATGTGCAAAATAATCCACCGGGAGATGACAAGTGGTATTAAATTTCTTCCAGAAGACTTCCAAGTGGCTTGTATATCATAAAAAATGCTTGAATAAATCGTCATCTAACTTTCTAAAGCCAAAATTCGTCGAATGATCCACAAAAATTGGCCAAATAGGGGTGACGTCACCCTAGAGCATGTAACGACTTGCCTCAAAATTCATTTGATTGAGCTGGGAACTGGGTTGAGTCACTAAAAAATGGTGATGATGTGGCATATGAAATATTTCGGGCATTCGTCAAATGCAAATGTGTCAACCAACTGAGGGTTAGCTAACCCCAATGATGCTCGACAACAACTAGAATAATAATAACACCTTTAAGAAATCCTGGAACATCTAAATGGAATGACACTTGGCAAGAAACTGAAAGACAAATTAAAACATGTGTGTCTACAAGGAAACAAGTCATATCAACATGATAAGATAATCAACGTAATATAAAAGTCATCTAAACTAGACCATTAAGTGTTGATATTATGGTAGCTGCGGGAGGTATTTACCTCCACGTGTAAACCTGACGAGAATAGAATATTTCGAGAAGCAAGAAGAAACCCTAATGAGTTGGCTAATAACCCTAGAAGACATGTCGGTTCAAGAGGATAATCTGTATTAGGTTATTAGCCTCCAAGAGAAGAAGTCGGCCATGTTGCCGTCCTAATACACACCTGGGTTATCATGGAAGAAACCTTCAATCCACTTGGTGTGTCCTTGGGGGCAAGTCTCGAGTCAAGGTGTTGTCACTTGATCCTCAACTCCTCCGTCTAGGCCAACTCCTAGCGAAGCCAAGGGGGGTAGTCCCTATAAAACGAGTCTAAGGCTTTTAAAATCTAAGAAAGAAAAAGACACTTATTCTAGGAGTTTATTTATTTGAAATAAAAGCATTTATCATCATCATACTCAAAAGGTACTTGCTCAGATGAAAGATAGATTACTGAAGAAATCAAATTTGCTCGCATAAGACAAAGATAGATAGTTTTTTTTAACCAGTGCCTTAAATGGAGTCATATGCAGTGTAGATCGAGGATTTTATTAAGTCGGATTTGCATGAAGATCTAAGCGTTGATTTAACATGCAACAGGTTAGAGTGTTTGTAGTGTGTTTTGTGTAATTGATTGTTAGATTAGAGCATGCACAACTCTACGCAAAGAAAACTAACCACGACACCCAACTCCCTGAAGGGAAAGGACAACCGCAAGAAAATGAAGTTAAAACCCCCCAGGGTCCTCGGAAACCTTGAAACCCACCCAAAAAAATGAGCATGAACTCCTCTTGGATCTGTTTTTTGCTGCAACAAAACAACAAACAGAGAAGATGAGAAATGACAAAAAAGAACTTTTGAACAAATAAATTTTTATCAAGATTTTCAGGAATTTTTCTAAGGCAAAAAGTGGATTTTTTGGGCTTTTTTGGGCATTTTGCATGGACTAAACTTAGGCTCTTCTAGCTGTTTCTGTTTGCTGTCATACAACAGCAAGCATAAGACAGTTATTTAGCTTGATTTTAACTCAAAACAACGCATTTAACTAGCTTCAAATCTAGGAGAAAAGCAACTAGAAAATGCCCTAGATCTACTTCTTTAAATTGAAA
>ML792378.1:266518-298275 GCA_009831015.1 Picea engelmannii | reverse complement strand
AATATATGCATGAAATCCCTAACATATCATCTAAGAGCTCAAAGACATTACACAGATCTACTATACAAAGCTGAAGAAACCGACAGAATAACCTATTGGGCTAATACCCACAAGATAAGGAAAGTCTCCTCAGAAGATCATTCAAGCCATGTTTTATGAGGTGATATGGTCTAGGGATGTCCGGTCACAGTAAGACCAGGGGCAGGTGTTGTCTGTGGGTGCCTTTATAGGAGGCGAGCTGTACCCGTCATAGATGCATTTTTTCCAAGCCCTTTATTGCCTTTATTTTTCATTTATTGCTTTTCTTTCCTTTTTACTTCAAGGTCTGACCAGAGGACACTGCCTTGGCGTGGTGACCAGAGCTGACAGTGTTACCCACTGGTATCTTCACAGGAATGATAAGGCTGGCTCGTGATGAGACCCCCTTTCCCTTAGCCATGCAACCAAAGGTCACTGCCCTGGCGTGGTGACCAGATGACGACAATGTCATACTGCTGGATACCTATGAACATAATGGGCCGGCTCGTGATGAGACCTCCCATCCTCTTGTTTAGGTCTTGTTTTATTATTTTTCTTAGGGTCCCTTTAGTTTCTTATCGAGAGGCCTTTTATTGCCTTCTCGGGGATCCCCTGGGCGAAGCATCTCTAGGTTTTATGGCTTTTATCTTTTACCAGCTGCTTTTACCCCCTGGGCCTTTAGCCCCTTCTTCCCACAAGACAAAGTGTAACCCTCAAAGGTCATCCTAATGGACGGACTAGGGGAATGGGATAGATGTGCGGTAGATAAGATGTAAAATGAAAAAATGGTGGGAGCAGACGATGGCTCTGCAAACCCCCCTTGGTGGCTAACCAAAACCCATTGACATTAGCTTGCTAAGTCACCCCACCAAGCACCCCAACAATGGTCAAGTGGATTAGTGTAAGATCCAAGCAGTCATCAGAAATGAAAGGAACCTAATGCATATATAAGAGGGTTATAACGATCAAATATGACACATACCATGATACCTTGGACCAATTACCTCATGGAGCAAGAGTCCTCTCTGATGCAAGTCCAAGCCGATGGTGATGGAAGCTGCTGCTGCTAACAAGACAAGTTTGGCGAAGACGAAGAAGGATGGGCCCTCCAGGGCCATGCTCAGGTCAATCCTGCTCTCGGTACTTCATGCCTAGGCCCTGTGGGCCTCGAGACATGATCTCCTAGTTATCCCTAGATATTGGGGATAACAGGTGCCTTTGATGAGGGTAGGCCACACACTTGGTTCCAAGCCCTTTATTTTCCTTTTTCTACGTCTAGCCATAGGAGATAACTCTGAGAATATCTAGCGCTCTGGCGATATTTCTATGATTGACGACCTTTTATTTTTCTTTTTTGCTTTTCTTTCTTTGGATAATTCATTTTATTTTTCTTTTGTCCTCTCGTGTTGAAAAACACCTGCTTAAGTGCTTCAAACACTCCAAAGACTATGTAACTCCCCGACGATGTATCTGCAAGTGCTATGGGACTAGGTGAGCCTCTGAGCAGGTAACCAAGGCAGGCTTTTGCTAGTCTCCCTCTGAGTCTAAAAACTCCTTCCCATAGAATGAGGAACGATCCTTTCTTGGGTCAATTTATATAACCTAAAGAAATGGATATGACATGGATTGATGAGATGGAAGGTGGTAAGTATGATCGGGAATGGTACGATGACAGATTTAAAACAAACCCCAATAGTGCTCCATTTTCCCCAAGAGTAACCTAATTCGCCAAGAACCTAAGATAACTGAAGATTTTCCAGGTCCTCTCAAGCTGCCAACTAGGTCTGTCTTTGACCTCAAGTTCGTTCTAAGTTTCAACTGTCAAACAAGGGTTTGCTGCTGTTTTATAACAACAAACTGTTCAATAAATTCTTTGCGGTTCTGTTACGGTTACATAGGCCATATAGGTGCTCTAGCATGTAGTTTTGTCACAAGATGTTAGCACATGCTTACTATAAGCTATATAACACACCTAGAGATCTTTTAGAGCTGAAATAATGTTGTTCTAAACACTAGCATACATGAAAATGAACATAGGTATTTTTGGTCAACATGACCCTGGATAAAACCCCCTCGGGGAAAACCCGTTTGGAATCTGAGTGTATAAATGTGGAGAAAAGAAGGTGGAATACAACAAGTACAATAAATAGATGAACCTGATACAATAACAACTTGAACTAAGCTGAAACACAAGTCCAAATGAAGAAGATGCACCCTAGGATGGTGTGCCCTCCTCACAAGTTCCCAAAACCACTGAACTGAAGCTCTCTGCCAATTGGAAGCTCTGATGGAGAAACCCTCCCACGGTACTTTGAATCTGTGTTGTAGCTCTCCACTGAAACTTCCCTCAAGGAAAATTGACCTCTGCAAGTCCTCCCTGCAAGTCCTCCTAGCAAGAACTAGCTCCACAAATAAATGAAGGACTAAGCTTGCTGGCAACCACCATGAATGGAGGTGCCCAAGGTTTCCTCACTCAATGCATCCAACCTCATCCTCATTCTCCTCTCCCAACTCTCTTGGTGAACACAACAAGGAATAATAGCCTCTCCTTTGCCCTTGCGCTCTCCTTAAGGAAGCATAAGGAAACCTAAAATATGAGTGGATGAGATCATCTCATCTCATCCCTAATCAATGGTTGAGATCATCTCAAAAGAATCTCAACACAAAACCCACTTTACTTGAGTTTCCGTAGTTTCACTTTATGTCCCTCAATTCACCCACAAAGTGAATTAATTGTCATTTTAGGCTAAAATGACTAAATTTGACTTTTGACTTACATATCCTAAGTCAAAGTGAAATTAGACATAAGGTACATGGTACATGGTACAAAGTACTTCCCACATGTGTTTAGAATCTCACAAACACAAGGGGACCACTTTCCAAGGTACCCAAATCTCAACACTCCCTCTTACCGAGGAAAGTGCCCTTCACCACCAATATCATCCCTATAGTGGACATGGTTGCCTACTAGCAAATACTCGGTGAGTATGGCTGTACCCTGATCAATGAAAGTAGTCTTTGACACAAATCTGCTCAATCTACATGATCTATAGATGGAAGTGTCTCTCCACCTATCCAAGATCACCAAGATCTTGGTATCAAACCAAAGATCTCCACCATTGTCTCCCACCGAGGATTTCTACCTCCTGGCATCTCGCCAACGGTCACTCTTGGCATCTCACCAAGAGTTACTCTCATGGTATCTCACCAAGAGTCTCCCCCTCTAGGTATCTCACCAAGAGTACCAGGATCTCGACATCTCACCAAGATCCTCAACTTGGCCTCTCGCCAAGTAGCTTCCACCTAAAGTGGAACCTAAACCTGATCTGCCTGTATCCGTAGCCAAGTGAGGCTCAAGCCTTCGTGGTGCCCTGCCGCTCCTCATCAATCTCTGATGCTTTGAAGCCCCTGCACCAACCCTCTATCTCGACAACTTTGAAACTGAAGCTGTCCCGAGTGGACTAGTCACCCCTGATGATGGTGTCCAAGAAAACTGAGTCTGAGCTCCCTCTGAATCACCACTATGAGTCAGTAGGTCCTCAACTCTGTCTCCCCACTTGATGCTGGATGGTGTAACAACAGACAAAGTAGTAGGGAATGCACACTCTCTCGCAAACTGTTCATCGAACTCAAGCTCCTCTGCTGAAACATGTTGTTGCTGATGCTTCTTCTTGGGACACTGTCCTGCATAGTGACCCATCTCCCTACAAGCAAAGCATCTCACTGTGCTCATGTCTCTCTTCTGCCCACCACTATTTTCTCCCTGTGGTGGGGCCCCAAACTTGGGACCCTGTCAACCTCCCCTGCCAGTCTTCTTCTTGTCTTTTGTCCAAATAGCAAGGTTTTCATCACCCTGCAATGTCTGCTGCTGTCCAAAAGGCTCTGATATAAGTCTAGTCTCCTCCTGAACGAAATCATCCCACAATCTCCGCCAAGTGGGCATGATCTCCCTGGAAACAATGGCACGAACAAATGGACCCCATGGTTTGGTGAAGCTGTTTAAGGCTGTCCTCACCATAGAATCTGTGTCCACCACCTCTTCAACAACTCCAAGCTCGTCTCTAATGTGGGTGTATCGGCCAAGGAAAGAAGTAACTGACTCATCCTGGAGCATACGAATGCCCCTGAGTCGATCATATAAGAACCATCTTCTGGTTCTGGGTAGAGCTGTGGTAAAGATTGCAAAGAGATGCCCATATCTCAAATGCATAGGATTTCCTAGTCAAGTGGGGAATGATGTGATCCCTCACTACATCACAAATTGTCCTCTTTGCCTTGTTGTTTCTCTTCCTGAACTCTGCTAACAAGATAGGAGCAGTAGCAGGAGGAATAGGAACAACTGCCTCAACTATATCCCATAGTTCGAGGTCCTCTAAGGCAAAGACGATCCTGGCCTTCCAAGGCGACTAGTTGGTAGCTCCAGCTAGCCTATCCTCCACATGCATCTGAGATGCTGGCATCCCTTCCTTCTACACTCAAATTGATGCTGCAACTGTAAAGGAACGTTGCCTCACTCTTGTCAACACCGGTGTGAAAAGAGGCAAACAAACACCGATCTCACTCCTAGCAATATAGGTGTGAAAAGAGGCCGTGAAAAATCAGCTTCACTCCTACCATGTAGGTGTGAAAAGAGACTGATGAAACGTCCACCAACTGCTCTACAGCTCTCCACAGAAATTCTGCCAACAAGCTACCACTAAACTCTGTCATTGGCTGTCCACAAAGTCTGCCCAAAAGATGTCTAAAACAATCCACCAAGATGCTGTCCAAAACTCAACAAAAATCAGCCACCAAGCTCTGATAGCATGAAGATTTTCCAGGTCCTAACAAGCTGTCAACTAGGTCTGTCTTTGACCTCAAGTTGGCTCTAAGTTTCAACTGTCAAACAAGGGTTTGCTGCTGTTTTATAACAACAAACTACTGAGTAACTTCTTTGCTGTTCTGTTACGGTTACATAGGCCATATAGGTGCTCTAGCATGTAGTTTTGTCACAATATGTTAGCACATGCATGCCGTAAGCTATATAACACACCTAGAGATCTTTTAGAGCTGAAATAATGTTATTCTAAACACTAGCATACACGAAAATGAACATAGGTATTTTTGGTCAACATGACCCTGGATAAACCCCCCCCGGGGAAAACCAGTTTGGAATCTGAGTGTATAATCTCTAGTTAGCTGACCTCCTTAAAGTTTGGATCCTAGAGGACTTAAGGTGCTACTCCTCTAGGATCCTCCCTTTTATCGAGACACGTATAATCGTCATTGTTTCTCCAAGTAAATGCTGCTAAACTCCCGACTCCACAACCCCTCAAAGGCACTAATCTCTCTTCTCTTTGGTTGATTGATCAAACAAAGACTCAAACCTTAAGCTCTCAAGTCTTTAGTAACCAAAACTATCACTAACTTAGCCTAGACAACTAATTTTATTGCTGCGGTTATAATTGTTTGCTACAACCACCTTAAAGCAACAAATTTTCTGCATAATCTACTTTTATTGCTAGCTAAACACTTCATAATTTGTTCATGACAAGCTATTATTATTTTATACATTAAATGCTATATTTTCATTGTCTTTTTGAACATTTCTGAAGAATATTTCTTGCAGCTTTTACACATTACTAATTGTTGTTGTAAACTTGTCTATTGCTGCAGTCTTATATCGGCTAACATATGTTTCACTAGTTTATTGCCTTATTGAAGCATTAATATCATTTTTGTACTTGAAGCTGCTATATATATGCTTGTTTCTTGTTTTGGGCAGGAACACTTCACTTCTGCATTTGCTTAATCTCTTAAGACATAAACTCAACAATACCACTTGACTTGATTGACCAGTGAGAGGGGGGGTAATCTTTACATTTTTTCCTCGTTTCACCAGCCCTTTAGGTCACTAGGGACGTCTGCCTTGGGGTAGTTTTATCTTACTCCTAAACATAAAGGGGTTTCCTATTAAGGTGACAGTGATAGGTCACCCCCTTGTTACACCAATCTTGTCTCAGTTGCCTTGGGCTTTGGGCAAGTACAGATTTCGCGATAACAGTGATAAATCTCCATAAGTAGCAATGGTTTAAAGCGAGAAGTGTTTCTCTTATGTATATTGTTCGACAACACAAGTATTCAAACATAAGACGGAAACCTTCAGTAACCACTCACACAACTAGATCAAATATCAACACATCGATGTTTTGATGTGGTAAAACTCCTACAGGGAAACATCCATGGCCTCGAACAACGTGGCCACTTGGAGCAATTTATTAATGCACAAGAAAATATTACAGAGAGATTTACAAGAGAGTTTCTCACAATCGATCATCGACAAATGATCTTCCATGTTCTTTAAATAGAGATCATGATCCAATCGAGTGTTAAACGACGGATCAATGTAGTCGTTAAGATCGAGGAGAATATGATTCATCGGATCACTCTATGTTGGGAACATATCGTGATCGTTGGATTACGTAACTACAAATGCATACTAATGCATACTAAGGAAACACACTAAGAAACACACTTTTACCTTAAGAACAACTTGGGAGAAGATTGAAGGATTTATAGAGGTGACACAACAGGAGAAGGAAGGAGAGTTTTCTTCTTTTCGGAAGAGATACAAGATCCCAAGTATCGTTCGACATTAAAGAGTGATACTCTTCATTCATTGCTGTATCCCAACTTGGATGACCTGGAGCTTCTGCAAATGTCTCTTGATCATGAGTCTCTGAAACTTGAGCCAAAAGAGAAGAGGCTCGCTGGAACTGTGAACGTGTTCGACGTTGCTTTGAAGGATCACCGACAAGATCACCGACAACTTCTCGTGTTGAACGGACCTATCTAGGAAGTAGTGGTGTTGGTGCAGGTTCAGATTCAATTGACTCATCTGGAGGAAGGTGAGTAGGTGGAGGTGGATTTTCATCCTTAATGTCATCATTTAAAGAAGAAGAAACTAGAATAGGAACAAAAGAAGACACAAATGCCGAAGATGGCTCGCAGGTCGAAGAAGGCACAAACACTGAAGATTGATCACAGGTAAAAGAAGGTACAAACATCGAATGAGGCTCTCAAGCCAATAAATTTTCATCAAATTCAACATCTTTTCTAACAATAATTTCATTCCAATGTGGTTGAAGAAGTTTGTAACCCTTGACATCTTCAGAATAACCAACAAATATACACTTCTCACTTTTAGGCTGCAATGCTTTCATTTTCTCATCAGAAGTGTGAGCCCATGCTACACTGCCAAATACACGGAAGTGACTTACATCTGGCTTAAGTTTAGTCCATGCTTCTTCGAGTGTGATATTTTTAAGAGCCTTTGTGGGAGTGTGATTTACTATGTAATTTGCACAGTTAATGGCTTCTGCCCAATACTTTAGAATTAATCCCTTAGATTGGATCATACAATTAACCATTTGTTTTAGTGTGGTTTTTTCTCTCAGCAACACCATTTTGCCGTGGTGTATATGGAACAATGTGTTGCATTTGGATGCCTTGTGCAGTTCGGTGACTTGTAAATTGATTGTTCACATATTCGACTCCATTATCTTCTCTTAACCTTTGAAGTTGATGTCTAGATTGTTTTTCTGCAAGAGCCTTGTACGCCAAGAATTTGTCAAAAACTTCGCTCTTAAGATTTAAGAAGTAAACCCAAGTGCATATGGAAAAGTCATCAATGAAAGTTAAGAAATACTTGCACCCAGAAAAAGAAGGGGAAGAAAGTGGATCACACAACTCACTATGAACACGCTGCAAAGGGGCCGAGGCGTGCCAAGAGGCACGTTTGTCAAAACTGTATTAATGATGTTTGTTGAGAATACAACCGACATAAACACCATCTATGCATGAAACAAGAGGAAAACCAGTCACCATCTGTTGATTACATAGTCGTTGCAATGAGTGATAGTTTAGATGACCAAACCGCTCCTGCCAAAGTTTGCTAAAGTCATCACTATGAGCAACAAAAACTGATGGAAAAGATGACCCAAATTTGTCAAACTTGTACAACTTGGTAATATCATCAACAATTCCGGTTGCAAGAACATGTTGAGGATCTTTGAGATCCTTGATTACAACTTGGTGAGGTGAAAACTCTATGGTTTTACCTTCACCTGAATGAGGGATTTGATATACCGATAGAAGGTTGCAGGAAAGACTTGGAACACATAGTACATCATTAAAATGACCATTATCTACTTGAACTGTTCCAGACCCTACAACACTAAGAGATCTATCATCACCAACAAATATTTTCTTGGTGTTACATTCATTTAGAGCAGAAAATATGGCTTTATCCTTAGCCATATGATAAGATGCTCCATAATCAATAAGTCACTTATCAGAAGAAGTAGAAGTTGCATAGAAGGAGAAACCAGAAGTTGAAAGTGTGTGTCCATGAGAAGAAGAAGCAGAAGAAGAATAAGAAGAAGAAGAAGAAGAAGCAATACTGATGTTGTGCTTCTTCATTGCTGCTTCTAAAGATACCATCTTCTTAAAACATTTGCACTGATCAAGACCATCTTTCCCACAAAAGTTGCATTGTCTGTCAGTCTTCTTATTTTTAGATTTTGCTCTTTTGTCACCATTAGGAGTGGAAGTTGGCTGAGAGGGTTTGGGACCCTTGTTTTACTTGTTGTGGCGAGGATGTTGCTTCTTTGGATTCTTGGATTTATCTTTCTGCTGGACCACTAAAGATTTGTTGGATGTACCTGTAGTGCTAATCAATCCAAGTTGCAAAAGCTTATCTTGCTCTCGAATCAGAGCATCACAAAATGACTCAAGGGAGCGTATTTTACAAGCAGTCCCTACAGCTTCTTTGGTGGCGTAAAGGTAGATACAAAAACATAATATGCACTACCAAGCTTAGCAAGAATGACATATATGCATCGATCTTCTGGTAGATCTATTTTGCATTCTATACATAATAGTCTACGTGTTTTGAACTTAGATAAGTAATTTTCAATGCAAGGAAAATCATTTGTATTGAAGGTCATTAACTGATTCTCCAATTGGTGGGTTTGCATAATATTGTGTTTACCGAACACGTATTCAAGCTTTTCCCAAGCATCATCAGGGTTATTAATACCTAGAAGGTGAAACCTTAAATCAGGAGAGATGGACATTCCAATCAGTCCATGTGCTTTGTCATTCTTATTTTCCCATTTGACTTCTTTTCATCATCAATAGGTTCTAGTTATTTTCCCATGGTAATCTGGTACAATCCTTTACTTCTTCATACATCCTCCATATGGGATTTCCATGAGAAGTACTTATTACTGGTAAGCAAAAGATCACTGGGAGATGCCATATTAAAATATGTAGAAAAAGATGAAACTGATGGTTTGGATGGAAAGATTTCGAAAAAATAGGTTGTTTTAAAAAATGACATTGAAAATGGACTTCGGATGTGAAAGTTGTGTTCTTTTGAAAAAATGCATAAATAGTAAGCAAAGAGCCATGTGGCAAGTAGAAGTTGGTCCACATGGTGATGCTCCTCCTATCTGTGCCTATAAACTCACTTTTAAATAAGTTACTTATGAAGTGACTCGCTTTTATAGAATAAGCGAGATTCACTTTTACAATATAGTTACTTTGTAAATTAAAGTTGCATGCAAAAAAAACTAACTAAAAACAATATTAAAGTTGCTTAGTGATTCACTTTTATAAATTAAGTGAAATGCACTTTATAATGGATACATAAACTTTTTCAAAAATGGTAACAAAAAAAAGATTTGAACTCAAGACCTCTTAATATGTAAAGTAACTTTTAACCAAGTGAGCTAGTGCAAAACATATTGAATTGTTTAGGAGGAGGATTGGGGGTGTTGTGGTTGTGGAAGATGGCCTTGGAGAGTTTGCTCATAAAAAACTCTTTTTGCACAAGAACAAAGTTTCACTTCTCAATGACAACAAGGGCTAGATCTCGGTTAGTTTACTCGGAAAATGCAAATTTTCTCTCTATTTTTGATTTACCGAGATCGCACAAAGCGCACGACAAAGAGCATACGTAGACATAAAAACCATTTCTGCTTTGTTTCTGATTTGTCGAGATCGCATAGGGCAGAGGGTAAAGAGCATACACTGATAGAAAAGAGCAACAACCCCGAAATTAAAAACAGAAAACCGAAATAAAAACCGAGATACATCTCTCCAAAAATTTAAAAAAGGGCGTATTTGGGTTTTATACCTCCAGATCTGACTGAAATGGCCATATCTTGGGAAAACAAAAACCTTTTCGAGCAAAACGAAAAACATACCTAAATGAAACGAGCGCTCCGAACACAATGGAACAGTTCTCTCAACCCAGAAATGTACAGAAATGGTAGAAACCAGAGATGTGGCAACATGGCTTCACGATCTCAATCTGCAACGAGAGCGGGTCTTCAATGCGCTCGAATACCATGTTCGACAACACAAGTATTCCAACAAAGGACAAACAACTTCAATAACCATTAACACAACCAGATCAAAGTTCAAGACACTGATGTTTTGACGTGGTAAAACCCCTATCGAGAAACATCCATGGCCCCAACCAACGTTTCCACTTGGAGGAATTTATTAACGTTACAAAAAATATTACAGAGAGATTTACAAGAGAGTTTCAAACAATCGATCATCGACAAATGACCCTCCATGCTCTTTAAATAAAGATCATGGCCCTGTTACCCCCCCAGCCTAGGGGTTACTAAGGAGATGATGTCTCAAGGCCCACAGGTAGAAGACATGGAGTGTCGAGAGCTAGATGACCAGTTGAGTGCAAATTGAGTAGACAAAGCCCCTCTTCTCCACCATACATCACCATTCATCATTAACACCATAACATCGTCCGCCACACCAACCTGGTCCACAAAGCACAACAGGTCTTTCTTCATGAGGTAACATGTTCGTTCTCATGGTAAGTGTCACTTTAATAATTGAAGCATTTGAGCATGTTGCAAAGAGTCCTTTCTTGATTATGGAACATTTGCTTGGAAATTATACCTTTTTCCTTATTTCACCTTGGTGGTTGACATGGTTTTCTAGTAAGTGGGTCACACTCGGGAAAATGGTTGCTACTGGGGGGTCTCCTTGAAGGGTCATCGTACCATTCCCGCTCATACCTACCACTTTTCAAACCTCTTCCCCTCCGTTTTCTCACCTATTGGGTTTATGGGTTCATTGACCCTAGGAAGGGCTTGTACCTGATTTCATGGGAAGAAGGGGCCAAAGGCCCAGAGGTGTTGTATCTAGCACTGTAAAAATCAAAAGCCATAATCTATCCTTCTAGATACTCGCCCTAAGGTCCTGAGAGCATTGAAACCCTTCTCCATAAAAATTGAAGGACCTTTAAAAAGAAAATGAATAAAATGTCCTGCTTGATGAGGGAATGCATTGCAGTGTCCTTTAATTCCCAGTGCATATGGCACCCAATGTTTTCTAACTTCAAGTGGCATTGCGGTGCTCTTTTTCTTTCCTTGCACATAACACTCAATGTTCAGACCATAAAAAATGAAAGACAAATTAAGGGCTTGGAAAAATGTTGCATTGCAAACAAAGGGATGCAACAAACCCTCCACAAAAGCACCCATAAATGAGACAATATAAGCCCTTGATATGTTAGGAACCCCATGCCCAAAATCCCTATCCCCATCCACCTCATATTCACTACATGGCTTAGAGAGGGTTGCTATCCCCAGCTCCTAGGGATAACTAAGGAGATGATTTCTCGAGGCCCTCAGGTTACAGAGATGGAGTACCGAGAGACAAGTTGACCAACAATGTCCACTTGCACAGACAAAGACCCACCTCGCCACGAGCTTCCGGAAGACATCGGGTCTTGCTCCTTGAGGTACAAGCCAAGAATTATGGTGAGTGTCATTTCAATATTTGAGGCATTTGAGTTTGTTGCATCTATTACTGCTTTTGATTATGTAACGTTTGCTTGGACATTATGCTCTTTGCCCTGTTTCACTTTGGTGGTTGACATTGCGCCCTAGTAAGTGGGTCACCCTTGGGGATAGGTTTGCTACTGGGAGGTCCTCTTGACGAGTCATCGTGCCATTCCTGACCATATTTGTCACTTTCCACACTTCATCACCTCATCTCCTTACTTTTTGGGATTTTCGGGTGTATTGACCCAAGAGGGGGTTGTCCCTCATTTCATGGGAAGAAGTGGCTGAAGGCCTAGAGGCTTGTAGTTGGCAAAAGATAAAAGCCAATCATGAATCTTCTATCTGCTCGCCCAGGGATCCCGAGGACAATGAAATGTCTGTTATAAGAAATTGATGGGACCTGTAAAAAATGACTAATAACAAAATGCCAACCAAGGTGGAGCATGTGTGGGCACTGTTTTTAATGGCTAGGTAGAAGCCCCACACATGTTTTCAACTTGGGGAAGCATGATGTGACTAGGGTAGTGTCAAGGTGGGCAAAATTTTTCATCCTTAGGTAGAAGCCCCACCTTAGCTTCAACTTGGAAACATCTTAAAAAAATAAAAGGCATAAATGGGCTTGGAAAAAGGCTACATTGAAAACGAAGGTGCAACACACCCTTTACAAAGGCACCCATAAATGACACACTGTATCCCCTTGTATGTCATGAACCCCATGCACAAAAGTCTTCCCCCCATCCATGACACCTCATCCACATGCCTTAGAAAGAGTTCCCCTCGGGAAACACCCCTAAACTTGAGGTATGATTCACCCAATAGGTCGTTTTTTCAACCCTCTCATACCTAAACTTGGCAAATTGCATAGGGTCTTTGAGCATTGGTTTATTTTGATGAGGTGGTTTAGATATACATGCTTAGATTGCTCTTTTATTGACTTGATATACTCATCATGATGCATTTGACTTGAGATCCTTGGAGGGCGTATCCATTTGTCTTTGCAGGACCTAACTGGTGGACAATTTTGGAAGAAAAAGCCTAGCCTGGGCTTCCATGGGGATTGAAGCCCATAGGTTGGATGCTAAGGGCCCACACTCCAGATGGTGATGACATGCCTTTGGAGGCTTAGAGGGCACCTTGGAGGATCTCACCCACCCCCTACATGCCAAACGACTTGCTTGAAAGGGGCAAAACGTCACCTTTTGGGGGCTTGATGTCACCTAGGGCTAGGGTTTGGTGGTGATGATGGACACTTGGCACGTTTTGAAGGAAAATGCCCATGAATTATGGAAGAAAGGCTTTGGTTGAAGACTATTGGCCTTTGGAGGCCTAGCTCTCCCTTCTCCAACTCAAGGACTTGACCAAAAGTGCCAACCGTTGCCCAAAAAAGGGGTGACGTCTTGTTTTTAGGGTTTCTCTTATGTGCAAAACATGAATTAAAATAATAGTACTTTGTAAAGGGGCAAGATAAGGGTTGTTGACCCCTTATCTTGTGTTTTACCCTAAGTTTTGTGGACAAACATCTTTTAGAATATTTTGTATAAATAGAGATCAACTCCATTTCATTTTGACATAGCTCTCCCATGTGGAGAAGGATACTTGGCTGAAATTTTCGCTCTACTTGGGTAAATTCATTCTCTCTCTCTCTCTCTATTGTGATATGGTTTATCTCTTGTCTTGTGGAAGGAAGTGGTGCACTATCTCTTGGAGGTTCTTTCTCTTGCCTTGGTGATGGAATTTCTTGGTAACTAGGGTTTGTCTTGGCATCTTTCTTGGAATTTGTAAGGAAAATCTGCAATTGTTAGGTTTCTTTCTTGTTCTATGGCTGTTATTGGCTAGATCCTTGGAGGAGTATAAGGGCATACACCCTCCACCAAGTTTTGTCATTGTTGTTCGTTGAAAGGACTATTGCAAAGGTTGCTAGGAGGAGTGAAAGGGTTTACACCCTCCTAGACTTTACCTTGTTAGGGTTGCTATCTCAAGGGAGTAAAAGGGCTTACACTCCTTGAGATTTAGTGGTCCTAACCTACTACAAGAAGACTCCACAACCCATTTGGCAAGGCACTAATCTTTTATTGCATTGGAGAAATAAATACTTGCATTGAAATACGTGATTTTACGAGATATTGAATTTGTTCAAAGTGGAATCAATTCTCTGCCTTAATCACTTGCTTGAGCCACTAGGGTGTTTTGATTGGTCAAGGATATCTTGCTGTTGTTACAAACTTATACTACATCCATTCGAGCTGTTGCAAACTCTCTTTTTCAAGCTTAATTTCTCACTCTTTTATTGTTGGAAATAGTTGGAAAGTTGCTATTGTTAATCTACTTGATGTTGGCTATTGTTGGGCAAATTTTTGGCCAATTCCCTGGGGTAAAAGTCGTTGTAGCAAATCTTTGCTATAGCCATTTGACTGCTCTAAAAAATCTTTGAAAACATCTTTTTGCAACCCTAATTCACCATCAAAGCTTGTGCTAAAGTATTGGGAATTAGTTTGCATGTTTAGTGCTTCGTTGCCCAAATAAATACTTGATGCTTTTGATGGTTATTTCTGCAGTAAGTAATTGATTTCATTGCTGATATATATATTTTTGTTGACTGTTGCAAATAGGGACAACAAACTTAATTTGCTTGTCCACCTTAACATATACTTTGTACAATTGGCTTTTCTTATGTCTCATGTAGGTACAAAACTTTCTGCAGGTGTTCAAAGACTTGACGACCTATTGACTTTCCTACTCTCTTTCCATTTAGCAACTTGACTTATAGGGGCATCCATTAATAAGTGTTATTTTCCATCTCATTTCCCCCTAGGTCACCCGAGATCCCCCCTTGAGGTAATCACTTCACCTCTAAAGTGGCGAGAATACCTATCTGAGGTGACAGTGGGTAGGTGTTCTCTTAGTTATCGCCATATTGTGGTTTGGGTCGGGCTTTGCCCAACCTACAACATGTGTGATAACAAGGGTCTTTTTGGGAAACATTCCTTGACTTGGGGATTGACCTACCCTATAGGGCACCATGACAACCCTCCCATACCTAAATTTGGCAAAGTTTATAAGGTCTTTGAGCATTTGTTTAGTTTGAATAGGGGGGATTTAATGCAGATGTTTGGGTGGCTCTCTTATTAAATGTGGCTTGCTTGGCATTATACATTTGACTTGTGGACCCTTGGAGGGAATATTTGCTTGTCTTTGCAGGACCTTTCCCGATGGAAGACATTCATGAAGGGACAAAGCCATTTGGACCTTCATAAGGGCTTGAAAACCCATGGGATGGATGATGTGTCCCACACATTGGAGGCCTATCACGATGAACATTGCACCTTGAGGGATGTCTCTAGCACTTGGAGGAGGTTCCGAATGATGAAGAAGGGGTGACGTCACCCTCATTTGCCCAAAACATCTCTCTTGGGGAGCTTGACATCACACTTTTGGGATGACGTTTGGCCTTTTAGTGCACTTGGTGGTGTTGTGGGCTTGAAGCCCCACCTTCTTACTTGATTTGGGGATGACGTGGCACACTTCTAGCATGACGTCCTAGCCTTTGGAGGCTTGTCTTCACACGTGCCACCTTGGAGGAGAGTTTTATGGGCTTATGTCCCATCATTTTGTTATTTATGGTCATTTTGCAGCCTATGTGGGCAAAAGAACAAATCGATTTACTAATTAAGCAATGTAACTTTTGGTTATGACCTAAAATTAGGGTTTTAATGTAAAAGTGGACAAATGTGGACAAACTATGACTTGGTTTTCCTCATATAAATACGAGGCAAGTCATTTTCATTTTCTCATAACTCATCACTTGAGATTATCACTCTTGGACTGAAATTTCGCCCCCCTTGGACAATTCACTATCTCTCTCTTTCTTGTGCAATGGATGAAATACTTGGAGCAAAAAAGGCTAGCAACTTCTCTCGATGGTGTTTCTTTGGCAATTTGTGGATGAATTCTTGGCATTTTGGTGAGTAATTTCTGCAATTTGTTGTCATTTGCTTGTTAAATTCAAGAAATATATTTCAAACCCTAGGAGGAGTTAAAGGGCTTACACCCTCCACCGAGGTTTAATTTCTCTTTGCTATTGAAGTGCTATAAGACTTGCAACAAGAAGTAAGAGGATTTACACCCTTGTTGCAAGACTTAGCTAGGGTTTATTTCTCTCGGAAGTAAGAGGGTTTACACCCCTAGAGAAACTTCAAACCCTAGTTCATCTTGGTTTCCAAGCTAGACAGTTTGGAAGGATTGTTGTTGGGTTTTATAAGGGTTTAACTCTGATCAAAGATCTCTTCTTCCTCTTTGCTTAACTTGCCTTCCAAGGAAGAGACTCCATTCACCCAATAATAAGGCACTCATCTTTGCATTGGAGATTGTTAAATGTTGCATTGGTAAACATGAAATTTGAGGTTTTGGAATTGTTCAAGTTGGATTTGAATTTTACATGATTTAGGCTCTCTTGTGCTTCTAGGGCGTCTTGATTGGCCAAGTGGTTAGTTTGCTGTAATAAACATTAAGCTACAACCATTAGGGCTGCAACAAACTGTCTCTCTCAACAGGTTTCCTTCAATTTTGACCGCTGAAATTTTCATGTAAGTAGTGGAATTTGATTAACTTTCAAAGAGCTATTGATTGGGTGGCTTACTTGCTGATTTTGTTGGTTAAAAGTTGCTGCTGTAGGTATAGTAAACTACAGCCATAAGGCTGTCATAATATTTTGCTGATAACTCTTTCTTACAACCTTCTTTTGTCATCTAATTAACTGTTTTAAGCATTGGAATATTATCTCTAAGTTGCATGCTAATTTTTCCAACATTATATGCTGATTAGATGATGTAATTTGCAGTTGTTATAACTTTGTTATTGCTGATATATAATTGTTTACTGCTGCAATATTGAGAGAACAAGCATAACTTGTTGTTTCCCTCTTGTTCTATGGCTCATTTCATCATATATTGTCTTGGTTTTGGTTGTCTAACATTTGTTTTGCCGGTACTATCAATTGGCAACCTTTCCTTGACCTATACTCATCCTCCATCAAACCTCAAGACCTTTTGATTGTGACCGATAGGGGTGGTTCCTTCAGCTCTTGCGTTCTCCCCTTGCGATCCCCCTAGGGTCACTTGAGAAGCTTCAGTTGTGTGGGACTTGTCCTTCACTAAAAGGAGGGGGAATATCTATTGAGGTGACAGTGATAGGTGTCCTTGGTTGTATGACACGTTTGTGGTTTGGGTTGGGTTTTGCCCTAACTACAAACTGTGGGATAATAGGACCAATTGGGTGTTAAGCCAGAAATCAATGTAGCTGTTAAGATCAAGGAGAATATGATCCGTCAGATCACTCTATGTCAGGAACATATCGTGTCTGTCAGATTACTTAACTGCAAATGCATATTAATGCATACTAAAGAAACACACTTTTACCTAACGAGACATTAGACCAAGTTGATCTTAACTAACTCCTAAGTGTCTAAATATCCTAACATATATGAGAGATCTAACACCCTTCTCACACAATAGAAGCCCTAAAAACATAAAATATGGCCTTATCTCTCATAAACCCTAGAGATAAGGCAACAATACATACAAAATCCAAGATACATGAGTGGGTAGGTCTCCAAGACCCCTCAACAGTGCCTCCAAGATGAAGTAAACTAGCTCAAACATCAAATCATCTCACATGGAAGTGCTCTTAACTCACATGTGTGGCCTAAAAAAGGGGACTACTCACTCAAAAATGGTGAAAAAGAGTCTCAAAAGTAAAACGTTGCCATGAAAGGTTGCAGTGTTTCATCTTCAAGAGGTGCCTCATCATCCAAAGGGTGTGAAGTCTCATCAAAAGGTGCCATATCATTATCAAGAAGCCCAAAACGTCACATCTAGGTACCCCATCATCATAAGCAACGACTCCCATCATCAAAGGGTGCTATCATACATGGAAAGGTACCACATCATCTCTCTAAGTGCAACGTCCTCAAGAAAGGGTCCAACATCCTTTAGAAAAGCTAGAACGTCCCCTCGAGTCATTATCAACATGTAATGTCCCATTATCAAGGAGCCCAAGGTCATACCCCATGAGTGCTAGGGTGTCTCGTTAGTGGAGACATGTCATCAAAAGTTTCAACGTCCTCCTAGAAGTGTAGAATGAAGTCTCTCAAGTGATGGGTACAACCTCCATAAAGGTGTGCTAGTAGCCCCTCAATATCCCCCGAAGGACCCAAGTGTCAACCAATCCTGTGGCTATGTGCAATTCGTCATTCAGGAGGGGCTCGTGTGGTCCAATGCATTAGGAAGACCGGAGGCAAGGTACACAATCCAAACACAACATACAAAGTGAGTCATGTTAATACAAAATCCATTAGATAGATCTCACAAAGTATCCTCTTCAAACTTCACACTAGCTTATAAAGTTATACAATCTGCTAAGTCTAKGTATGGGAGGATCATTATTAGCCCCTATTAGGTGTGCCAACACCAAGACCAAGAAGTATGTCCAAAGGAACCCATCAAGGAGTATATGGAATGGTATGTGGTATGGATTGGGGTTTATTGCATGGGGTGGATGTCATTGACAGACAAGGCAATGTATAATAGTCATCCTCATGAGCGCCTTTGTAGAGGGAGCGCTTAGGCAATGAGGTACCCTTTCCTCGAGATTGTCTTTCCAAACCAGTTTGTCTTTTTCTTTATAGCTTTAACCTTTCTTGGCTTTTGACATTTGATTTGTTAAGTCCTTTTGTAAGATATGCATTCATTGCATAGGACTTGGGGTGATGGCCTTTTACTGAGGGGGTAGAGCTCATGCTTCTTTCTTTCTTGGTTTTTAATTCTTTGCTTTTCTTGTTTGTTTTTTTGCCTCGCATTTTGAATTAGGGCTTTTGCTCCGTATATATCATTTTTTATAAAGCAACATCAACCTCGGGCATTCAAACCCCTTCTTCTCATGGGATTATGAAGCACAAACCTTTTTGGGATACATGTAACAACCAACCCAAAATAAAGGACAATGGATAGGTGATAGATGGAATATGTTATTCATGGTAAGGGATGTGGACATGTAACCCCCATTAAGGCCCCCCAATAGTACAACTTTGCCCAAGAGTGACAACAATTGACTAGAAGATGATGATGACCACCAAGGTGAGACGAGGCAAAACTTATAAATTCAAAGCATCACGATTCATTATCCAATTCAACCCATGATCACCACTTTCATGCCTCAAGTATTAACATTGTCACTCGATATGAAGTGTCAAAACAATGTACCTGAGTATGTAAATGCACCCTGTCATATGAGTGAGATGAGATGAGCTTGTAATGGAAGGCATTTGTGGGCAACTGCCTTTGGAGAGTCAAGAATGACATCATTGGATCTGTTGTCCGGAATGTGGATTATGGAGAAAATATTCTCCTCTAGTTACCCCTACAAGTGAGGGGGTAACAAAAACCAACAACATATTTTCTTGGGGGGTGGGGGGCGGTGCTTGTAGAGGCAATAGTCTAGAAGGACCAAAACGCTAGTTAGGGGTATCGATCCTAGTTCTTGAATGCCATGCCTCGCCTTGGGATGACTAGGACAATCACCTCATTCTTTCGTATTGATCCATCAAATCAAAGCAACAAGTGATGGGCCGAGTCCCAGAGTGCACCAAACAGTAGATTGGTGAGACCTCGTGTTTGTAACACCACGGGTTTCGAACCGCCATTTTAAATAATGTATTGTTACAATGCTGAGAGGTCTGAATGCCCAAACAATTATTAAAGGGTCGGTATGCCCAAAAAATGTAATTTTTTGATCATCATTAATAATAAACACATCACTGGCTGCTAGACGGACAAGGACTAGAGTTATAGGGGGCTATGATTCCACAAGAGAGGGGGCTTGAGGGGCTAAATATTTATTTCCTATTTTAAGTTTTAACTACCCTCTTTGTCTAAGGAAGGGGATCGGTTATGTGAGCTTCTTGGGGAAGGTCAAGAGGTTCTTGATTCCCCACGAGAGATACTTAAACCCATCCCTGGTCTGATAATGGGGTTGGTCGTTGGTCGATGGTCATTGGTCGATGGCTCGTCTGCTCCTTCCCTTTTGCATTTCGTACCATTCTTTCTCTCACACCCTTCCATGCACTCACTTACCCATCCATTGATCCATCCTCACTCGCGTCTTGGCTTGGTAAAGGGAAAGGAACTGCTGAGAATTAGCCATGGGATAGTTAGCTGTAATGGTCATTGTTGCAATCCAACCATGACTTGGGGCCTGCATGTCGGAGATGCATTGGCCTGTGCCCTGTTTTGCTCACAACTGTGAGTCCTGAGAGTTCCAACATTGAGATTCTGGGCCATTTGTGCTGGAGGCCTTGGAAAAAGGAGAAGGACTGCTCGAGGGACTGCGTGGCAGAGAAGGGTGGAGGTCCATTCTCTTGGGCGGTACAGGCTGGGTAGAAGAGAGTTGGGTACTTGGATTGTTGTGGGTGCTGGGAAACCTGTGAGAGCTTGAGAGCTGATTGGTTTGGGAACCCAATTACACTTTGGAACCGTCCTTGTGGATTCATAGCCCTGACTCGGGGGTGACACTGCTGTTGAGATTTGGAGCAGTGGTGTCTACGGTTGGGTGGAACGTCCTTGGTCTGCAGCCAATTGGTGTCGCCTTTTTATAAAGATAAGTGCTCTCTGTTGTGATATTATTATTTGTGTATGAATGTATTTCGCTATGTATTTTAATTATCGTTTAACTAAATCTTAGATTATGCATGCTTGCTGGATATTGCTGTGCATGTCGTTAAATCTTGTATCTTATGCGTTCTTATTAATTAAAGAAGGTATCGGTACGAATACAAAGTCCAAGGGTGGGCTTGAAGGTAGCATGCCTTGACCTGTGGGTGGTTGGGGATGTTACAATGTCTCTCCTCAGCCCCCCTCTCTGGGAGACAGATCGTTATCATCGAGATCGGTTCAAAGGTGCTAAATTGTACCTCAATCGATACATCCTTAGAGAGTTAGAGGGATTAACTCCAGATGGATCCAGAGCAAGGTGCCCCCCCCGTCAGACTACTTCCCAGATTCAAATGAGCTACCAGAGATCTATCCAGAGTTGCCTCGGATGCTAGGAGCATCCCCTACTCCTACACCCCCCCCCAAGATCATACAGTCGAACCCCTTGATAGTTCTTGAGGACTTTGACAAAGAGCCAGTGCCTAGTTCGCCCTCCTCGCCCTCGACCGTCAGATTCAGGGGACCTTTACAGCCTCATTGTCAAACCTCTCTCTCACTCTCTTTCTCTCTCTCGACAAATTTTTGAGTTGGGACATACTCACTTATATTTTGGATCATCGTACTTTTGATACGGTTATATACATTTTGAGGCTGCACTACTATAGGTTTCTTTCTTTATTTTATTTTTGGCATTATCTAGGAGCTGCGTTTGCTCTCCCACATTGTACTCATACTTGTTGTAGTCTTTAGTCCCATTGACTTACTTTTGTGGTCAGTCGTTGGACATTAATAAAATTATCTTATCTTGTCTTGGGCCAAGAGGCACGCAAATCATATGGAGAATCTTCAACGCAAATATCGTTTCAAGCCCTAGATGGTCCAATTAATCTTTGTTGTCTTTTTCTCTCTCAAAAGAGTTCAACATAAATTTGAGGACTAGGGAGAGAGTGGTAAAAACAATTATAATTTTTTTTTAGGTTTTAGCCCAATGGGGTAGGCATCTACCTACTTCAGTATAATGCTTTGCCCAATTTTTTTTTGGGATCCAATTCAAGCTTTGTAGCAGCTTTAAGCCATGATTAAGCTACGATTCTTTGATATAGCAACATGGAATAAGTCGATGTTCATGTCTTTCATCACTATTTTGCATGATGTGCGACTAGATGGGTCATAAAATCCTTGCCTACATGGATTTTGATAAACAAGCATATCTTGTGCATGAGCAACCACACAAAGCAAGCATCTAAGTGGGAGCTTTTCGGAAGGAAAAGTCACTTCCCTATTTTGTTTTCAATAGTGTTGTAGAACCTAGAATTGATAATGGCTTGACTTGAGAATTCAAAAAGCCATCCAAATATACCAACCTATTGTGCTTCTTTGAGTGTATTTTTTGAATTGCACTCAAATTGTGCTTGCAACCCGCAGCACTGTAACTCAAACTTCGCACCAGATTGCAAAATTTTGAAGATTCGATGTTTGTCCACCATAGTTAGCATACCAACAATCTACAAAAAATAAGGAAAGAACAAATAGATTAATAATTATGTTTATGATCCGTAATCACTCAGCCTATGGCCAATGTTATTCATTGACAGAAATGCCTTTCAATTTTTTAATATGCAGAATAAAATGTTCTTACTGTGCTTGTTTAATTTATCTTGCTGGGCTCTTTTTCTCGGATAAATTATTGTTCTGTATTGTCATACATTTTGGTTGTGTAATTGTCTTATGATTGAGTTATTTTTTGGTGTCTTCAGAGCTTACTGTGTATTTTGACAATGAATTCAAAATAACAAAGGCATACAATCACACATCCTAGAACACAAAAGATTTACCCTGTAAACTCAAATGTGAAAACTAACATCAAGGGGGATGCTTGCTTAGCTCAAAAGAATCTGATGAAACAATAGATTACAAAATGAGGGGGCTTGCTTGGATCCTAAGGAACTCATGAAACAATAGATTACGAAACAGGCTCAACTAGAGGTCTGCTATTCCTTTGTCGATGACTTAGGGTCAAGGAAATGTTAACACCCTTAATTTACTCTTGATACACAACTAGGCAAACACTAGTGTATGACAAAGATTCTTGTTTTCTCTGGATTATGACGAAGCATCGTAAAATGCCTTCTTTGGTTCTTCTTGGGGAGGAGTCATCACTTAAATTCTTTTGTGATTAAATGCTGTGATAACAATTCTATCTTTTCCTTTGTCTTGGAACTTGGGCTTTGGCAAATACTTTTGTTATAGAAATTATTCTTTGCACACGGTACCTAGAAATTGTATCTCATTTTTTCCAAGAAGGTTGCCTTCTCAGCTTCCAAATGCAACAACGATGTATTTCCCACCTGAGATTTCTACTCCATGAACAATAATCAATGGCCCCACAAATCGAACTCTGCTATAGTTTGATTTTTGTCTTAGAAAGAGTGCTCATAGAGAATGATTGCTTCTTTCCTCTCCCTCCCACTGCATATTGTCCTTGTCAGATTGGGAAAGCATTGAAGAGTCGAACAAATTAAAGAAACCCCCTTCTTTGGAATGAGTGTATGAAGAGAAAGCTTGCCTCTCTTATCTTCCTCTATTCCCCCTTTTTCTTTCAAAGAACCAAGATCCCAACCTTTTGTTTCTTCTTGGTCCAACCTGCATATGAACAATCTCAGCCTAACCCCGGAACTGTTTTTCTATATATTGCTTTGGCTTTTATTTGATTTGTACTTAATCGAAAGGGAAAAAGTCTCAAGAATTGGTCTTGGAATATGATCCATATGCCTTTCGAGCTTGTACAATTGTTGTTCCAGCTTCCTCTAAATTCCAACAGACTCTAGAAACTAAAATAGTGCCTTTATTAGGCATCGAGTTCTTTGTGTTTTTCTTTTGTTTGCTAGTTTGTCCTTGACCTGCGGGGCTAGCCTGTGGCTTGTTAAATCACGACTTAGGGGCATCTAAGCCGTCAAAATCACCCGGGGATCGCACCCGGCTTGAGCCACAGCAACCCTTAACATGGCTGGATTTTTTGTCCCTGCAGGTTTCGAACCGGTGACTTTAACATCACAGAGTGCCTTAACAACACACTCCGTCACCGACTGTCCTACTCCTCGGGGACCATTGAGTTCTTTGTATTAAGGAAACAACCTTTTTGGATTTCATTTTGCCACGCAATGACATCTGATTGGTTGCCTTGTACAAGTGGTGCCATCATGTGTGGCCACGTCGCATGTCATCTAGGCATCAACCTTCTTTGGCATGGGGTCCTTTCTTCTATGCAGAGGTTATGCAAATCTCTTGCTCTGCATAGCTTGCTTGTGCTTTGCTCCACATGCTTTTCCTTTGCTTTGCTATGCATAATGCTTTGTCTTCGTGGAGTGTGAAGGTGTACCTCCTATGACTTCGTTCTTTCCTCCATGCGCACAATGCTCCACATCACTCTTTGTTGCATGCCCTAGCCTTAACCTTGCTGCTTTAGCCTGCTGGAGAGTGTGGAGGTAACACCTCCATTCGGCTTTGTTGCAACCTCCACACGCATTCAACTATCTAGTTTACTTGCTCAGTTGCCATCTTGTTGAAAACCCCACACAAATTCTGATGGTGAAACAAAAGACTTGAGCAACAATCTTATCTTTCATATGTAGATTTGTCTCTTAGGTCTTTGACCTTTGTCCAGTGAAGAAATTGCAACTTTCTTCATTGCTGAACTTTGAAATAGTGCGACTTGCTGTCTACCTTCTGTTGATGGGGTAAAATGCCCAACATCAGAATTAGGGGTTTAACCTGAAAATGAGGTCCAATTAGACTCTTTCCTATATGGGATGGAAAAATGCTTCAGTTAATGGCTCCAGAACCTGTCAATGATGTTTAGTAAAAATGAGATTAATTCCTAAGATGCAGATGGCATATGCTGTTCATAATCTACTGTAAACAATCCGAGGAACCTAAAACTAAACTAAATCTACTTTTAATGCTATCTGGAAAGAGAATGAATATGAAACTAAATGACAAATCTGTTCCTGAGAATCGAGAAGTAGTTCTTTATTACTGAGAAAACATATGAGCAAATAACTCATTATTAAATAAGAATAATTTTAATTAAGTCATTGTTATAATTTCTTGCCCATAACAACACAATCTTTTCTAAAGAGAAAGTTAGCAAGAACCATGAATGATATTCAAGAATAGTCTATGAAAAATCAAGGAAAGCTCTTACAGTACATCCCCTGCTAATACAGTCATAGAATAGTCCCCACGTGTACAACATGAAACAATCTCCGTCAAAAATCTTGGCCAAGATGGCTTCTTAATATTACTGTTAGCAAAAAATAGTTCTTATAGAAAAGTGAGGGATCAAAATTCCCTTTCATGATCAATCAAAATTCAATTTATACAATCAGGAATTGGGTATTCCTCTATTTGATTCATTTTCATAAAACCTAAGTACCTCTAGGGGAGTTCGATGGGTTGAGGACATTTTCTTTCTTTTGACTTTCTTCATATTTTTTCCAAGCTTCAAATAAATTTGTACATAGTCTCTTTTGGAAGAAAATATGTTGGTCAAGTGGTCCCTGTAAGGCAGACAAGCTTATTGTGATCTTTTTAATACATGTATCCAACTTAGGGAACATTTGCTTTATGAGAGACATATTTTCTCTTGTATCTGTTCAACAAATTTTCATATGAGCCTTGCGGACATGTGATATACTCCTAATGTCCACTTTAGCTTGCTGTAAAGATTTTTCTAAAGTTTGCATGACTTGAGATGGTGGGTGAAGGTTATCAGGAGGTCGAAATGGTGGTAGTTTGCATGCATCAATCAACTTTCCATTGTGAGACCATATCTCAAAGAATTCAACCTACTTTTTCTTGATATCTCCTGAGACACATTTAGTTATTTCTTTCCAGTATGTAAAAACATGTTCAATATCTCGAATTTCCTATGGACTTAATGTTGGAATATCTGGAGGATTTTGCCCAAAAGTCTCCTGTAACTCTTTCACTGTATCAAAGTGCAATTGTGTCCTTTCTTGTGAGATTTTCCAGTGCTGAGTCTCACTATGCGATTGTGAGGTTTGATACTTAATTCTTGAAGTTGCTAGGCTTTCCCTTTATAATGTTTCTTTTACTTCTTCGACATCATTTTGAACTTCAAGAGCATATTCAATGAAGTCTTTAACCATTCCTTATGCTGCCTTATAATAATTGACTTGATTTTCAAGAAAGACAATTCTCTCTTCATATTGTTTTATGCTCAATTTTTCCTTTTTAGCTTTATCCATAGCTGTATTAGCTAATGCTATGTTAGCTGAAGCCAATGCTGCTTACCTGGTCTTTTTTGTATCTAGAACATCAACTTCTGTGGTTCAGACTGTGTTATCTAAATTAAGTTTTCTTTTCTTGTGAGATTGTTTTACAGTTTTCATTTTCCTTTAGATGTATGTCAACAACCCCAAGTCTACAACTTCATTAATGGGATGGGGTATTGCTGCATCTTCCCATGTTAACAAATTGTCTAACTTGCTTGGTGTAATCATTTCTTCATCAAGTATATCTTTTCCTTTGTTCTTCTTACTGATGTTTGTACTTTTCTTGGGAGTGTCCCGGACTTATTCATTTTGATTACTTTCCTCAGTGACCTCTGTCTGAATATTACTACGACTCTCCGATGTTTTATCTTGGGTCTCATTTTGAGTTTGATCTATTCCCTTTTCTTGTTCCAATTTCTTAGCTTTTTCATCTGCTTTTGCTTGTACTTCAGCTGTTGCTCTTGCCTTTGCATCTTGTTCTTCTTTTTGTTTTCTATTCAAGTTCATCTTGACGTCTTTTATCTTATTCTTTCTTCTTCCTAGTAGCTTCATCTTCTTTTCTCTTACTATGGCTATTTTTAGCAAAACCTCCGTTTGTAATCTATCGCTTTAGTATCTTGTCTAGCTTTTTCATCCATTTCCTGCTTCTTTTTGGCACCAACAAGTTACTTTTGTTACCTCCTAGCTTCATCACTTTTTTTTTTTAAGTTCTTTCTCTTGCTGATGTGATGAAGGTTGGTCTAGTTGCTTGATTCTAACTTGGACTTGTTCCCATGATATGGCCTCTCTGTTTATTTCTTCTTCATCCCACAACTCATGTGAATAAGGCCATGATATATTCAATTGTTTTGCATGCTGAATTACTAGCCCTTTGGGATCATGTCTTTTAAATCTACTTTGAGGGAATCTGTGTTCTAGCATAGCTTGAGCTTCCACTCTTGCAAATTTAGAGTTGTTCAAGTCATAGTGTCCAATATACATGGAGTAGGGAATAAAAGTTTTCAATTTATCTTTGACCAATGATGCATTAAAACCATGCAAAATTATCTGATATGCAATCTCCTTTAGCACTATTTTATTGGCCACAAACTTTGGTAATAGATGTGGGGCTACATGATCTCCATAAATCCTGATATAAGTGTACTCCTCAATATACCAATACCCAATGTTGCTAAGTAGTTGCATTGCTTCATCAGAAAGCCTTGGGGCAGGTTTGCAACATATCGACTAAAAAATTAGGCCATGAAATGATGACGAATATTTGTATACTATCTTTTGTTCTTATTCTCCCACAAATTCTGACAATACAGATGTATAGGAATCTTTGAGATCCTCTATGCCAATCCCATGTTTGGGAAAGGGTTGTTAGCACATATGATATGTAACAAGTATGACACCATGTAAGTGTTGGAAGAGAGTCAGGGTTGTGCTCTTTTGCACTTTCTAATGCTCTTTCAAGGTGTTGTTGGAAATTTGCAACTCCAGGCAGTGATTATCCACAAGAAAGTACAAGAAGACCCATCTACACCATTACAGAAGCCCGAGGAAGAAGTTGAAGACCCATAAATAAGAAGTCGGCCCCACAGGAAAATAATAAAGTAAGTGAAGACCCATAAATAAGAAGTCGGCCCCAGACTATCGCCTAGATTAGTATAAATACATGACTGACTCATTTCATTTGGACAATTAGACAACTCTTTCTACAGTGTGCACAAGGCAGTTGCAGTTGTAGTTTTTTTGGTAATTTCGCTATTTCTGGTTTTTTGGTATCTTGGAGGGTGCGCAACACTTGGAGAAGCTCTTGCTTGGTTATACTTGGTCATCTTATTGAGGCGCTAGGTCTTGGTGATGCTAGCCTTGGGGAGGATCTTCTCTGTATGGTATTTTGGCTATTGATGGTGATGTGCTAGTAAGATCTTGGACTAAATTCTTCTATAGAAAGGTTGTTGGGTTTTCTCCCAAGGTTGGGTTTCCTAGGATAAACTCTTGTGTTCTTGTGGCTACTCTGCATGGTTAATATTTCTAGATCTTGTTATTTCCACTGTATTGCTATAGTTGAGATTTTCAGTGTATAGTTATTCTATGATGATTGTGATATAAAAGTAAATTTTGTTTGTAATCATAAGGTAATAACTATCAAGAGTTGAGAATCATGTAAACACCAACATGCTTTTAGAGCTAGTTGAAATATTGCCATTGTACAGTTGTAGTTGCAGTTACAGTGGCAATTGCAGTTGCCAGTTGCGCAAACCTTGAGATTAGAACACAAGCTGGATGGTGCTACAAATTTCAAAGGTACACACTTGTATATAAGTTATATCATGAGGGTGTTTGCAGGAGATGTACACTTGGCAAAAGGACATTTGTCTAAGCAATGACAAAGGGATCCTAGATCTAGTGCATTCAAAGGAATAACGCACCCTCCCTAACAATTAAGAATCCAAGTTTGCATATTAGGTTTGATATGTTTTTATTGCTGCATCTTAAATAAATATTGTAACTAAGACAACAGTGTTTAGAGTTCTATTACTGTTGAATACTTTTTCTATCAAATGTTTTGAATATTGTTAGTACGATGATCATTGTGTAAATGCTCACTGTTGAGTACTAATGATGCACTTATTTACAAGATGAAATTGATCTCTTCTAGGAGATATTCTTGGTTGTTGTCGTTGTCCCGAGCAGGTTACTATGGAGGTCACAACAAGAGAAAAGTGTTGCTCTTGTCTTTTGTTCTTGTTTTGTTCCGGGCAGGTTACCACAGAGGAATGATTGGTAACAACACTGAAAAAGTGTTGTTCCTGTTTCCCATTTTTTATTTCTTGTTCCTATTTCATATTCATAAGAATATTGTTCTTGTCTACTATTTTCCCTTGTTATTGCTCTTGTTTCGGGTAGGTCATAGGTGGTAGCTCTGAGAGGAAGCTATAGTGACGGTTGCAGGAGGCAACATATTAGATGGTCTCTAGTTTTAGACATGGAGCAGGCTATCCAGACATGGAGTTGTATACATGACAATAGACATCCATATACCGAAGGCGAAGAAGACAAAGTTACCTTCCGAAAAGAAGGATACTTTTGTGGGATACATAGTGTTCCACATGGAGATTGACAGGGATGAGTAGGTGGCTCCACTAGTGGTGAGGCAGACGGCCCCACCTAGTACCAATTCAAAGGAAGCTAGAGTTCAAAGGGAGTCAACCCTCAGGATCCAGTAGGGAGGAGCAACTTCCCATGATAGTTCATTGGAGATCAGACTTTAGAAGATGCAGAGGGAGTAGATGGCTCCCAAGATTGTACAGACTTAGAGGGAGTCATGTTTCAGAGGGAGCCTGGTACTCCAGGATCGATGGATACTTGATGAGCTTGGTTTTAACCAAGAATGTATAAACTCAAAGTGAGCATGATCTTAGAGAGAGTCAGTTGGCTCAAGAGAGAGACGATTATTTAGAGGGAGTTCCCCCCCAGATCCAGGTGGGGAGAGACACCTCCCAAGGTTGACAAACATGTGTCATGAGTTGAGGAGGCCAGACAGAAGCTTTTGAGGCAAGAGGCTTCTAGGAGATGTGAACTTGCTAGAATGACAGAGGAGGCAGCCAATCAAGAGGACTGGGTATGGATTTTGACTTGGTCACAAAGGGAGTAGCCAGTGAGGCAGAGTGGACAACAAAACTTACTCCAGTGACATAGGGAGGTGGCCTTAGAGTTCGAGATGGAGGATCCTAGCTAGATGTACTCTTGGGATTAGAAGTATGACGAGATCAGATGAGATCTTCCTGATTCAGTGGATACTGATGAGATTCGATATGATGGAGTGCAAGTCCATGATTACACCTATGATGACAAATCTGAAGAAGTTGAGTGATTCTACTTCAGATTCATATTTGATGGATCCCACTATGTATATGCAGTAGATTGGATCCTTGGTGTACCTGGTTAATGCCAGGCCAGATATTTGCTTTGTAGTGAGCACCCTGAGCCAGTATTTGGTTGAAGCCAAGGCAATTCCAGTGGGTGGAAATGAAGCATGGTACAGTTGGATATGATTTGTCTCAAGTGATGAAGTGAGGTTGCAGAGATATATAGATTCCAATTGAGTAGGGAGTGCAATAGACAGATTGAGCACCTCAGGGTGCTGCTTCAACTTGGAATCAATTACGATTTCCGGGATAAGATGGAAGCAGACTTCTGTAGCACTCAGTACAATAGAGACAGAGTATGCCACAACTAGTGTCGCAAGTCGTGAAGTGGTGCAACTTCAGAAGCTTCTTGCGGGACTTCATCTGAGACATGGTATAGAAGGGAGTAGTGAAGCTCCAGTACTTATCCACAAATGAGCAGATTGCAGATATCCTCCTGGAGTGGCCATGTTGATTTGGCTAAGGAGGATGATACACATGATTAGCCATGTTGATTTGGCTAGTGATGAGTGTTGAGGTTTCAACATTGGGCAGACGTTCTCCCAGATTGGTCATGCATGGGGCTATGCTAGTGCTAAAATGACCAAGGGAGAATGATTCATCACTCACAGGGCTCTGCTACTGGTGAATGGACCAGGTATGTTGATAGCATCGGTTAGACGTTCTCCCAAATCGGTCATTCACGGGGCTATGTTATAGTTTACTAGATAACAATAGCATAGATGACAAGATCAGATGAGATCTTCCTCATTCAGTGGAAAGTAATCTAGTGCTGATATTGTTAAAGTTTTTGCTATTATTAGGTTACTTTCAATTTACTAGATAACAATAGCATAGATAGGATCACCGAGAGAAACACAATCACAAGAGTACACAACATTTATCCTGGGAAACCCTCATGGGGAAGAACACCTAGCAAAACTTCCTTAATATAGATAGCCAATACAATGCCAAGACAATGAACCAAACAACACAGAAATTCCTCTCCCAAGGATGCGCCTCTCTCTCTCTCTTCCTTCTTCCGACAACTGGTAACTGTAACTTCCTTCAATACTTGCGCACTAGATGAGTGAGCTGCTGTGTGTGTCTAAATGAGGCGCTGGCCTCTCTTATTTATACAATCTGGCAGGTGTGAATATAAGTGTCTTTTCACTGGCAGGGTCGACTTCTCATTCTGGGTGGTTAGAACCACCTTTATTTAATCTGGAGGACGACTTCTCATTCTGCCTATTACAATTAGGGTTTGACCAATCCGCAAAAGGGGATTTGGTCAATTACAATGCCCGACATGATCAATCCACAAAAGGGGATTGATCTAATCAATAATAAATATATTTTATCTTTATCCACAAAAGGGGATAAGAATATTCTTTGCAGTTACACAATACTTTAACACTCCGTCTGAACAAGAAGGATATTCTTTATCTTTTGACAAGTCACCGAATGTCAACATTAACTAGGTAGCAACATCCACTGGATAACATCATCAACTGGGCAACATCATCAACTGGATAACATCATCAACTGGGCAACATCATCAACTGGATAACATCATCAACTGGATAACATCATCAATCATCAACTGGATAACATGAGGCATCAATATAATCCACTTGGTCATCTGACATCATGATCACTGACTAGCATATCTATAAATCATCGAAAGTTTGGTTCTCTTTATCTTTGCGCATAAGATACTCTTTCTTTCTTTCGTCTTCACACAGAAGATACTTCTTTCTTATCTTCACACATGAGATATGTTATCTTCACACAGAAGATGTCTTATCTTCACACATAGGATATCCTATGATTTTTGCCATTCCTTTTATGTTCTCCCTTCTCTTGTAGTCATCTATCTCACCCATCCACTGGGGAGGACTACTACCATAGCTTCACTCCTAGTCATCCCACATGAACTAGAGAAGCTAAGATGCTAGCCTGGGCAAGACTAGACTC
>ML792378.1:245580-266428 GCA_009831015.1 Picea engelmannii | reverse complement strand
ATCCTTGGCCAGAGGAGAGTATCTGCCCGCTGCCCCTTGGAGAAACATCCACATTCCTCTCTACGAGGGTGGTCACACCCCTCTCTACGAGGGTATTCTAGCATGTCCCTAGAGTATCCAAAACTCAACACTTGGACAGAGGCTAACCTTGGCAAATTTCTCATCCCCCTTCTCTACGAAGGTCTCTTCTCTTTTTCTTCTCTATGAAGGTCTACTTGTAGGATTTCTCTTTCCTTCTCTACAAAGGTCTTTTCTCTTTCTCCTTCTCTTCGAAGGTCTAGCTATGGTATCTGAAAAAATCTCCCGTGGTCCAAAATATTTCCATGGTATAATACCATGCTACCCATCTGCTGGGCACCATCCATCTACTAGATAACTTTCATCTTGATTAAAATATCTGGGCACCATCCATCTGCTTTCCTAACTGCATCAAATCACGATCCTCCATTTTGAGCTCAGAGACATAGCTCCCTCTTGCACCAAACTAATAGCTTCTAATCATCATCCTTGAAGTTCTCTTCTGTAATATCCTGACTACCTTCTTGAGTTCGAACATTTCTTTCTTTCTGACTTCATATTGGATCAACCTGCTCCCTTTGCATTTATAAGAACAATACTGGAGCAACCTGCAATTACCTGTATCTTGTTAGCTATATCTGAGTATCCATCTTTCTCTTCATCTTGAACATTTCCATTCTGCATCTTTAGGAGCCTCCTGCTCATATCATAAGTCCTTCTCATGCTGTCTAACTTCTGCAAGTCAAGCCATAAGTTCTTTCTTCCGAGACCTGTAAACTTACTTAAAGTATGCTTTCTGAGATATGTCACTTAGCCAATTAGTCAGTAACAATAAGCAGTAAATTATATCATGATTCCTATCAGAGTAGTACACATCTTTTCTTAAGCAAAACTGGTTCAACCATGTACACATCTGAAACCCTAATCATGAATAAGACTTTTGAACTCTTTTTTTCACTCTAGCTATGAAATTACCAAATTTTTCCCTTACTATCATAGCTAAATACATACCTTTGTCACTCTCATGAGTGATCATACCTGAAATAAATATTTTATCTCTTTCTTTATCCTCTTCTTTGATACTTCCTTCATAAGTTTGCATAGACACTGAAATAAAACGAGGTTAATTAACATTCTCACAAAAAACTAACTTGTAATGATAAAGTATTAAAGTAAACAAGATACTAAAAATAAACATGAATACTTATCTTTTGTTTTTGTGTGGGGAGGCTCCACGAACTCCACCATTTGCTATCTTTCTTCAGATCAACTGTCTTCAACTTAAAGTACATAATCCTTAATTTCTACTAAAGCTTTCTTTGAGGGAGGAGATTCCTCTTCCTCTGCCACATGTGCTTGATACTTTCTTTTCCCTTTTCCTCGAGGACAGTCATAGGAAAAGTGTCCCAACTTTTGACAGTTGTAGCATCTGATCTTTGAAACATCTTTCTTCTTATCTGGAACTCTTACGGAGTTAGCTTCTTTATTGTTCTTCTTGAAGGAACTTCTTTTGTTATTTTGAGCTGTAAGAGCTTCCTCTTCATCAACAATTAATCTCTTCCATTGGTCTGCAAGTCTAGATTCTTTGTGTGTGCAATCTGCCCATAACTTATCAAGCTTTGGTAATTTGCTTCTTGCACACACTCCTTGTATAAAAGGAATCCAAAATGTTGGAAACCCATTTAGGGTTGTGGTTAGAAGCTCTTTGTCACTAATGATATCTCCAATAGCTGCAAGCTGATCTTTGATCTGAGAAACTCTCATAAGATAGGATGTGACAGATTCTGAGTTTTCCATCATATTACGAAGCTGATTTCTTAAGGAAAGATTTCGGCTAATGTCTTTGCTTTCATATAACTTGCCGAGTGCTTCATACATTTGCCTTGCTGTCTGTAGTTCGGAAATATGAGGGATCAAATGATCCTTTACTAAATCTGACACGATTCTCTTTGCTTTCTTTTCATTCTTCTTATGCTTGGTCTTTTGCTCTTCTTCATCTGGTTCTGATATGCCCACTGTAACATGTTCTAGGAGATCATTCTCGTCTAGAATCATCTGCAACCTATGCTTCCAAGATCTGAAGTTTCTAGATCCTTCCAGCCTGTCTTCTACCCTCATGCTAGTAGCCATTCTTTCTTGTAGATGAAACCCTAGCCCTCCGGGCTATAGAAATAATAGAAAAATCAAATTTCTTGGATCTGAAAACTGAACTTAGCAGAAGATGCGCTGGACTGAGGCGAGTATGCTGGTATAGTCAAAATTCTGAAAATGGAAATTTTGCCCCTTCAAACTTGATCAACGGATTTCTGGATTTGTGCTTCTGTTTTTTCGGTACTTCCGGTACTCTAGTTTTCTGGTACTTCTGGTACTTTGTGAAAACTAGGGTTTCACTTTCCGAGAGATCTAGCCACTGAAAAGTTGCGTCGAGGATGCCAAAATGTTCCTTGAGGTAGGGCGCACCTTTCTAGATGGATTTGGGGTTGAAATTCTTCTTCAATAAAAAGCCCTAATTTGCATGTACGACAATAGTGACGTTTTTCTTTTTCCTGTGAAAGATGCTCTCTTCAGCTTAGCTCTGATTCCATGTTAAAGTTTCTGCTATTATTAGGTTACTTTCAATTTACTAGATAACAATAGCATAGATAGGATCACTGAGAGAAACACAATCATAAGAGTACACAACATTTATCCTGGGAAACCCGCATGGGGAAGAAAACCCAACAAAACTTACTTAATATAGATAGCCAATACAATGCCAAGACAATGAACCAAACAACACATAAATTCCTCTCCCAAGGATGTGCCTCTCTCTCTCTTACTTCTTCCTGCAACTGGTAACTGCAGCTTCCTTCAATACTTGTGCACTAGATGAGTGAGCTGCTGTGTGTGTCTAAATGAGGCACTGACCTCTCTTATTTATACAATCTGGCAGGTGTGAACAGAAGTGTCTTTTCACTGGCAGGGTTGACTTCTCATTCTGGGTGGTTAGAACCACCTTTATTTAATCTGGGGGACGACTTCTCATTCTGCTTATTACAATTAGGGTTTGACCAATCTGCAAAAGGGGATTTGGTCAATTACAATGCCTGACATGATCAATCCACAAAAGGGGATTGATCTAATCAATAATAAATATATTTTATCTTTATGTACAAAGGGGGATAAGAATATTCTTTGCAGTTACACAATATTTTAACAGATATGACCAAGGGAGAATGATTCATTCACTCACAGGGCTCTACTAGTGGTGAATGGCCTAGGTATGTTGATGTTTTCCAGGCAATAGCATCGGGCAGACATTCTCCCAGATTGTTCATGCATGGGTCTATGCTAGTGCTGATATGACCAAGGGAGAATGATTCATTTACTTACAAGGCTATGCTAGTAGTGAATGGCCCATAGCATCAAGCATACATTATCCAAGATTGGTCATGCACGGGGCTATGCTAGTGCTGATATGACCAAGGGTAATGATTCATTCACTCACGGGGATTTGCTAGTGGTGAATGGCCCAGGTATAGTCCTCCTGACAAGGAGTGGATGGACTCAAGATGCTATCACATGCACATTCTGGGATGGAATGCATATGCGGAAATGGCACATCAACATGGCTCATGAAGACAACCTTTGTATGACAGAAGAAATCCAAGTATGGAGAATGCCTCCCTCATTGAGAGGGAGTGTTGGAAATTTGCAAGTTCGGGCAGTCATTCTCCAGAAGAAAGTACAAGATGACCCATCTACACCATTACAAAATCCCCATGAAGAAGTTGAAGACCCATCTACACCATTACAAAAGCCCCATGAAGAAGTTGAATATCCATCTACACTATTACAAAAGCCCCATGAAGAAGTTGAAGATCCAAAAATAAGAAGTTGGTCCCACAGGAAAATAATAAAGTAATTGAAGACCCAAAAAAAAGAAGTCGGCCCTAGATTGGTGCCTAGATTAGTATAAATACAGGATTGGCTCATTTCATTTGGACAATCAGACAACTCTTTCTGCAGTTGTAGCTGTAGTTTTTTTGGTAATTTCGTTATTTCTGGTTTTCTGGTATCTTGGAGGTTGTGCCATACTTGGAGAAGCTCTTGCTTGGTTATTCTTGGTCATCTTATTGAGGCGCTAGGTCTTGGTTATGCTAGCCTTGGGGAGGGTCTTCTTTGTATGGTATATTGGCTATTGATGGTGATGTACTGGTAATATCTTGGACTGAATTCTTCTATAGAAAGGTTGTTGGGTTTTCTCCAAAGGTTGGGTTTCCTAGGACAAAATCTTGTGTTCTTGTGGCTACTCTTCATGGTTAATATTTCTAGATCTTGTTATTTCCACTGTATTTCTATAGTTGAGATTTTCAGTGTTTAGTTATTCTATGATGACTATGATATAAAAGTAAATCTTGTTTGTAATCATAAGGCAATAAGTATCAGAAGCCGAGAATCATGTAAACACCAACTGGTGTGAGATAGTATAGCTACCCAATTGAAGATGGCACCTTGTGTAGTTACAATGTATATCAATGGGACCCGTGCCTTTTTAAAATGAATGGCACTTGGGTCTCCATAGAGTCTACTTAACAAGTCAAGAACATAAATTTAGGAAGCCCTTAAGTTGGTAATGCTATAAATTCCATAACTCTTGGCTTGAAATTGTTACCCTTTTATCCACCATTTGCTTAGTATTTTCTTATCATCCTTGGTTCTATGAAATTCTTCTACCCAACTTGTGATCATGTAAACATTTGGGTCATAAAACTTATAATACTTTTCGAGTTCTGAAGGTTGACAAGATGCAATGCATCTTCCTTGATCATTGTTAATATTCATGTTTTCCACATTTGTGTGGTCAATAATCCAACCAATGACCTTGGAATAGCAAAGAACTGCCGTTTTGGCTATTGCACTATTTTGGGAAAACATGATCATCAATGTCTTTGTCACATGGGTCATCTAGTGGTATGACATCTAGATAATCTTCCTCTAGTCTTCTAGAAATTTCACTCTAGGTACAGAAAGAAGCCCATCCAATGTTAGAAGTTGTATGTCTGAAAACTGGCCTAGCAGGCTCAGTATCTAGCATGTTAAGTTCTATAACAGGTTTGATAGTTCTACTGGTATTGTTGGTTGTGATTGCTCTACCACATAATTCTTTTTATTTTGTTTGCTAGTCTTCAAAGCCTTTGGAGCTAGGGAATATCTATATGTCAACATTGTGTAGAATAAATGATCATGGTGAAATTAATTTGATAAGTTCTCTTTTGATTTGAGAATATTCTAATTCTTAGTAGGCAACTTGGTTTGAAAACATTGAGAGCCCTATTACTTCATGATTAGCATTCTATTTCTGCTTCTAAAGCATAGATGAAAATAAGGCTCTAAAGCCATATAAATTCTTCACGAAGAATCCCTTTTATTAATCATGATTTGAGATTTTTAGCTTCAAAATTAAAGGGTACTCAAATGGTAGTTTGTTGTGGCGTTCACTCAAAATTTTACAACTTCGTTTGAAACTTATTAAAATACAATTGTGAAGCCATGTTTAGGAATTCAAAGGCGTTATTTCAATTATCAAACATAAAGTTAGATTTAAATTATGTTCAAATAGAGGAAACTCCGAGCTTTGTAGGGCTTATTTGAATTGTGCTACAAATTTGTTCTAAGAATGGAAGAATACCTTCGAACTAAGATAAGACCTCTCTAAGCTCGTGACAACTCATTGCTATTCTCACAATGTTGAAGCTAGCATAATTTTTGAAGCTACGAGCATATAATTCCTAAGCTTGCATGAAGAAAAAGTGAATTGGGACTTACATGTAAATAGTGCAACCTCAAATAAGACAATTGATTTCAAGTCCTTGTTATGAATATAAATATACATATAAAATAGATATTAATAACATAATAATTAAATGATAATTAATAAATAATAATGATTAATAATGAAAGGACATGTCTCAAAGGACATGACTATTGGTCAAGGGCACCCCTGTGTGGCTATATACGCGAGCCCTCATTCTCATTTGTAATCATCTTACTATTCATTCTTATACATTATATATTTGTCTATTATTCCTTGTGAATTCTATCTCTCCTTGGATTCTTGTTACATTGGTATCAGAGCAAGATTTTGATCTAGCTTCTACCATTAAAAAGTCATACCCCCTGTCCCTGTCTTCATATCAGCGCTGTCTCAAACCTGTCCCTGCTCCGTTTCTTTTCGTTCCTCTTCCCAAGAAACTACCCCTGTAACTCCCATAACCCGTCCCCCGTAACCCATTTTGCGTGCGCTAGCCTCCCATTTTCGAGCGGTCATGTGTTTGTCAGACTAGACAAACTCCGCGTCTCGCGTCTCCCATCTTCCTTCTCATGTCCTCTGTCCATCTCCTGCCCACGTTCGACAACCTATTCTTCTCTCCTGTCGCACCGTCCACTTCCGACAATCTTCGTCCTCTCCCGTCCCTCCGTCCGTTAAACTTCCAACAACCACCTCCGCCATCCCTGTCCCCTGTCCACCTGCGCCACCCCTGTCCTGACATTGTTGTCAGTCCACCACGTGTGTCGTCCCCGTCCCCCACGACCCCTGCATCCTAGCTCGTGTTTTTTCTGCTCCGTCCAATCTCGTCTTATCACAACTAGCCACTGACTTATTCCGCTTCCTTGTACGGTTGTACGATTCCATTAAAAAAACCCTACCCCTTTTAAATATATAAAAAAATAATTCATAGATTATTAATTTTTTTTATATAAAAGAGCTAATTCATAAGTTAGTGTAAAAGACTAGCTTTATATCTATCTATCTCAGTGTTTTAAAAACCGTTGAACCGGAACCGGAACTGGACGGTTTAATGGTCGACCGATTCAAACCGATCAAGAAATCGAACCGGTCTGTCGGTTTATGACCAAACCGGCTGGTTTGGTCATAAACCGGCCGGTTTGATTGTAAACCGACTGGTTTGGTCCCAGAAACCTAAAACCCTCTAAAACCCCCTAAAACCTAAAACCTAAGTAATAGAGAAGTACTTGGCTCATGTTTTCTCATGCAAGTTGGAGTTGTAAGGTGTTTTGGTGTGCAGCTCAGGGTTATTTTGCCTTATTAATGCTATTTAAAGAGGTCCCCACCCCCTCCATTTCACCCACCCTAGTAATTAATGGTAATGTTAAGTAAAAGTGACATTCTCCTTTCATTTTCATCCTTTTACCATTAATTGTTTCAGGATGTTTGAGAGTGGTTCCAACCTCATTGGACTTTATATGGAGAAAGTAGAATTTTAGGTCCCATTCAAAATTCAACAGACTTGACAGTTTTCAGGATTTCAAGATTGGCAAGATTGCAATGTTTCCACTGGATTCTATCATGTATGAGGGTATGGAACTGACATTTAATCAAGAGAAGCAAGCCCTTTATGTACCTCGATGTGGGTGGCATTGATTGTTGAACTCTTTTGTCACGACCCCAGTAAAAATGTACCCTTCACTCAAGTATAAACTCTTCTATTGAATTCTTCTCTTTGTAGTTTGTCGTCGTGTCCAGTGATTTAGTAGTGTATGTGCACACCAACCTCCGTCTTATATACAAGTAGAGAGAAGAGTGGTTGAAGGGAAAGACAAAGATGTGGGATGTGTTTTCTGATGATAAGGGTTTGAACAACAGTGTTGAGTTGGCATTAGCCAACTTGGATCTTAATGAACTATTGCTAGAGCCGATCACTTTTGATGATGGTGATCCTCTTGAGGGGTCATCCTCCAGAGTCCACATCAACAAATGCACAGATTGCATTGGATATAGGAGAGGAGGAGGATGAGGATGGAGGAGAGAGCAGTGGTAGTGATGTCAATCTTGATGATTATGACATGGAGGACTACTAACAGTCACGACTCATGAGCTATGGGATTCTTCCTTCTATGGTTCTAGTATCTACCCTATGGCTATTTTGTATTTTTCATTGGCATTCCCACCTATAGTATCAGTGACTCTAACTTAGTATGTTATTTGATGTTGTAGAGGCCATTTAGAGCCTCATTGATTATGTATTTATGTTACGATCTCTAGATATGTATTGCACTTGGTGTCGTTTTGATATATTCATGAGCATACTTTGGATATGTTGTCTCTAATTGTCTCTAATGCTTTGGAAACATGATTTAAAATCTTAAAAATATATATTTTTTGTTAAAATTTAAATATTTTATGTATTTTTTAAAAAACCGGTTCATTGAAACCGGTTCGACCGGTTCATTACCGGTTCCGGTTCCGGTTTAGGTTGGACCCTTGATCGGTTTCGGTTTTTAAAACATTGATCTATCTATCTATCTATCTATCTATCTATCTATCTATCTATCTATCTATATATATATATATATAATAAGGCGTCTATAAAATCCCGTCAAAATTGCGGAAAAGTATTCACCCCCAAATACCAGGAAGATGTCGGAACTAAAAACCTAGATCAAAAAAGTAGATCAAGAATGTAAAAATCCTCGAGAATTGCTTGAAAAAGCAATACGAAAAACTAATGATGAGTTGAGAAAAGAAATAAGGATCAACAATGAGGCACTCAGACAAGAATTGGCCCATAATCTTAAAGAAACAATTTCAGCGGAAGTCAGAATTGAATTGTGACAAGGCATATATAATCTAAAACAAGATCTTAAAGACAATATTTTCCAAGAACTCGGGGTTAACCTACAACGAGGTTTGGGAAACTTTAAATGAGAAATAAAAGACGATTTAATGTTATGAACATAAATATACATATAAAATAGACACTAATAACATAATAATTAAATGATAATTAATAAATAATAATTATTAATAATGAAAGTACATGTCTCAAAGGACATGACTATTGGTTAAGGGCACCCCTGCGTAGGTATATAAGCGAGCCCTCATTCTCATTTGTAATCATCTTACTATTCATTCTTATACATTATATATATATTTGTCTATTATTCCTTGTGAATTCTATCTCTCCTTGGATTCCCGTTACAGTCCTTAGGTAAACTTATAGTGATTTCCGTCCAATCTCGACGAAGTTGCTTTCTACTTTCGGTCTTGAGATCTCGTCGAATATGAGAAGCTTTGCAAAGCTATGTAGCTTTACAAGGATTCAATGGTCAAATTTGGTGTTCAATAGAGTGATGAAAGGGAAGATTTTGTTGGAATGATGAAAATCTTGTGCATCTGTGGACGTGTGCAAAGCCATCTTTGTCATAAATGCAAAGATCTTTGCACTTCGGATGAGATTCAAAACTTGACTGTTGTAAATTTGAAATGAAGCCGGTACACCCTTTTAGAAGAATTAGCGATGTATTGATGTATGATAGGTGGTGTTGAAAACTTTCCCTTGGTCTTATTTTGAAACTTGACCCAATACTTTGAAGTTTGAGTCTAAAGTCCTTTTCTATAGATTATCGAAAATTTGTGACTCAGTTTTGGCCAAGGGTCGGATGACCTACATGGAAGATACGAAAGTTAGTTTGTGAAGATCGTCGAACAATGTATTAGGTGACAATCACAAATCACCTTTAGGCAAAGCTTAATATTTGACTACAAAGATCCTTTGATTCGAAGCTTCGCTTGAAGGCTTTGCCAAAGTGTGAAACTCCATTTGTTAAGTACTCCGAGACACTTTGGTGAAAATTTAAGACTTTCTTTTGGGTTGAGTTTAGAGTTGGGCTTGACAGGTATTCGACGAAGATTTTTCAGCTCACTTCAAAGCTTAAGTTGAAAGAATTTTAGTAAATGCTTAAGTATTCACGATGTAGATTGTTGAGAAGACCGTAGGTGAGAATTCGTAACTTGTCTTCTATTGAATTCTAAGACACACCCTTGAAGATTCTTGGCAAAGAAACAAAACTCACTTTTCGGGTAGGGGAAAGGAACTTAGACCGAAGGCTTTCAACGAAGATTGAGAACTCGCTTAAGATTGAGTTTGAAACTCGACTTGAAGGTGTTTTAGAGAAGATCTAAATCTAAGTTTTGGAAAAGGGTCAAAGTGATAAAACTTTGTTTCTCAAAGTCAAATTTAGAAATTTGAAAGTCCTCGAGTAGAAGGAAGGCAGAATGATTTGTAAAATACCATTTTTCAATGAAAATTTTCCACGTATAAAAGTATACTTGAGTGAAATACAAAACTACTTTAGATCAAAATAGATAGTGCAATACTCTTCAAAGGTGATAAAGTCTAAGAACAAATCTAGAATAGAGTCCACAATTAAACCCATAGTTTGAATTATGAATATGATGAAATCCCTAAGTAAAATAGTCAAGGAAAATGGAAATCAAGCGAGAGAAGAAGTTTAAAAAGGGTGGCCCTCAAGTCTCGAAGACTTGGGGCTTGTTGAGAGCTGAACACTTTCTTCATGTCTCGCTGAGCATTAAGGAAAATAGAGTAGCAATGCTATGGTTGCCCTGACATCTTCTTCCTCTAGATGTTATTAAGGAATGGATGAAGGTATGACAATTCATCCCTCCCTCTTGGTAGGATTAAATGTCCTCTAGATGTGATTAAGGAATGGAAGAAGGTTTGATGGTTCATCTCTCCATCTTGGTAGGAGCAAACATTATCAACTACCCATATGATCCCCTCTTCCTAGGTTTTCATCATTTGTCTATTGAACTTTAGCATTGCCCTAGTTTGCCACCTTGCCTTCAACATCTTGAGAAAGAATGGTGCATAAAAAATTATGCGTCTCCAAACAACAATTGACAAATGCCAAAGAAAACACATCAACAAATTAAATCTGGAGCAACTCTGTTAGTTACCTTACCAATGTGATCAAAGTTTCTTTCTTTGAAGCTGATTAGTCTTAAAAGTTGTGGTCAAGCAAGATTATTCTCCATATTGCAAGATTTTTCCATCGATAAATTCCTTGTAAAGAGGCTAGGAAATTTTAAGAGGATGCCCTCAATGGTGGTGTTTCTTTTCTAACCTCTTCCATGTTAGAATATAAGTGGATGTGCTCGTTTTACCATTGACAATACCCTGGTCACCCAACCATAGGCCGAAGCCACCCTCCGAGCACCTTAACCTTGATAGAGAATCACTCCGGAAGCAAACCCTAGGCTAGATAGCCAAACAAAGGGTAGCACACCTTTCCCCAAGGATAGCGCACCAATAAGAGCTGATCAGATAGTCCAAACCCTAGCCAAGTGATAGTCCAAGCGTAACTGCTAGCTGCAGCAGCTGCAACGACAACTCTCCTCCAAACCTGTGCAGAAACTGGGCAACTGCAGTGCGCACAAGTGCTGCTCTACAATTCTGACACTGCCTGCTAGAATGAGAATTGGCCTCCTGTATTTATACTAATTCTGGCTAACTGCCTGGGCCGACTTCTCATTCTGGGTATTTGTCTGTTCAGTGTATATTATTATTTTTGGCCGACTTCTTCTCTTGGAGGCTAATAACCTAATATAAATTATCTTCTTGAGCCGACAAGTCTTCTAGGGTTATTAGCCAGTTCATTAGGGTTTCTTCTTGCTTCCGGTGTATTCTATCCTCGTTAGGTTTACACGTGGAGGAAAATACCTCCCGCAACTACCATAATATCAACACTCCCTCCTAGCTAGGGAGGTATTACAGGTAATGGTCTTGAGCACAAAAACATACCATTCACTCGGTAGCATCAACATAGTTGTATAGACTAGATCATGAGCACCACCACCATCATCAGTGTCATCAACTGCATCATCTCTCGAAACCATACTCTATCTAAGTAGTCAGACATGATGCTCACTCCATAGAGTACAAGAACCATTCTTCTAATCGAGAAGAGTAAATGCTCTGAACCATTTTTCGTCTGGAAAATCTCTGTCCTTTGATTATCCATCTAACTGATAATCATTTCCAATACTGCTGATAGTCTTCAAGGCAATTGAAACAAAATAGAACACAACTGTGTCTATCCATAGTAGTACATAACTACAATCCAGTGGTACACTACCACACCAAGTAACACACAAGTACTTGATCAACAACGTATAGTGACGAATAGTGGAACACATCCACCACAATAGTATACATCTACTGTCATACAGTCTTCATAACAATCATCTGATATCAACCTACACAGAAACAATGTTATGATATAAACTGAATCATTTGGGCCAATCTTTCACTCACATCTGTGAGATCTGAAAGAATATCTGCCCTCAGAGTAGAACAATGAGATATCTAGACTATTCTTCTCAGGCAAGGAAGAATAACTGTCCTGTCTTTTGAACCTGGACCATTCCCCACCTTGGGCCATTCTTCCTACACTAATCAAAGTGCACCTTGGAGAGAATGTATAAACCCTAAGGAATGCCTGTCCTTGATTGCTGAGCCTGGACCATTCCCCACCTTGGACCATTCCTCCTACACTAATCAAAGTGCACCCTGGAGAGAATGTATAAACCTTAAGGAATGACTGTCCGGACCATTTCCTCTGTTAACCACAAGAGGAAAAGACTGTTTTGTACCAACCTCCAAAACAGACCATTCCTCATGTTAACCACAATGAGAAATCGCTGTCCGGCGAGGTGACCAGTCTTCTTGAGTAACCCTCAAGAAGAGAGACTGCCCTAGACCACTCCCCATGTTAACCACAATGGGAAGTCACTGTCTATGATACATCAACAATCTGGACCATTTCCCATGTTAACCACAGTGGGAAATCGCTGTCCGTCAGAAATCTCAATCCACTTTCCGAATAGGAAGGAATCTGTCCAAGCTGGACTATTTTTCAATCTTGAAAATGAATGTCCTGAATAATATTTTCAATGCTCCCTCCCAACCTGGGAGTCATCTCTTCCTTTTTCAATAAGGAAGTCGTCTCCACGAGCTCCAGCTTGAGTACGCAAACTCTTTCATCTTGGATAGAATCTTTACCAAAATGTCTGCTTATCTGCTCATCTGTGGAGATATGTATTGGAGAACCACTTTCTCCTTTCTGGACTTCATCACGGATAATGTAATTCTTGATTTCAAATGTACTTTAGTCTGGAACACTGATTTTTTGTGAAGGCTTCATGTACAATAGAGTATATCATTGTTGGAAAACTGGAACATATCCATGTGGCACTTCTTCTATCATCATGAGATCTGATCTACTGAGTAATCATCTTGATACAATATCTCTGTTATAGAAAATCTTCACCACACTTCTGTTGTGCACTGGGGGTTCTCCACCAAGTTGTCTTTTTCCATCTGCACACAAGGGTCTCTTTTTGGTATGCCTCAAAGTGTTGAGGTTGCTCTTCATACGCTCTTTATTCAATTTCTCTGGAGAACAATCTTTGCATTCATCTGATGTAGAACTCCAACTCATGGATGTTGCGGATGATATAATGACTCATGTAAAGATATGTCTGGTTTACTGGAACAAGTAATCATCATAGTCTTGTCCCTCCATCTAGGAGAACCTCTAGTTCTAGATCTCGCAATGCTTTCATTCATAAGTCTTCCATACACTGTTCTTTATCACGACTTTCAGTTCCTCTTCTTGATTGCTTTTATTGAGTTCATATCAGGCTGGCAATCTTGCGATTCTTGATACAATGACTGGTTGTTCTGGCTTCTCTTTCTTTCTTTGAATCTTCATGTTCTTCCTTGTGTTTAGATCTTGGGTCCATGGAGTAGATTTCATGCCCTAAATATTCCATTTCTTTCTTTCATCACAGGATCATGGATGTTGATGGACAACCAGGGATACTTTAAGGCTTCTCTTTGAAGAAGACTTCTTCTGGACACGTACTGTCTTTCATGGCTTCTACCATGGATATATACTTCATCATCTTCAATGGATCATAGGATTAGCTCCCTCCTAATCCTTGCTTCATGTATGAGTGCATATAATCAACTCCCTCCGTCTAACAGAGTCCACGCTTCCGTATGCATCTTTATTGTCTTCTGCAATATATAATTGGCTCTCTTTGTCTAACAGGGTCCACGCTTCCGTCTTGTTGTCTTCTACAAAACGTCATAAGTCTTTCTCTAATTTCCTCTTTGTTGTTTACTTCTTTCTGTCTTGCTTCTTCTAAGTCTCTTGTAATAGCTTCCACATGATTTGCTTTATGTATTTCATCTTGACTTGTATAATGATAACAATCCTTATCTTGTTGTTCTTCCATAGGTATAGGTCTTCTTGGAACATATTGTCTTCTAAGAGATAGATATATGTATAGAGACTATACAAACAGGATATGTACATGAACTAAGAAGAGTATTGTTACGTTCAGAAGAAGAAGTCTCTTTCGTCCTGCTTGGTCTTCTTTGTAGGTTCCTTTTCTTCGACAACTGATGCTTCGTGTGTCCCCTTCCTTTTCTTTAGCTCGGGACAATGATTCTTGTAGTGACCATACTTTCGACAGTTGAAGCATTGTACTTCTGAAATATCTTTCTCTTGATTTGGCTTCCTCCTTGAACCAAACTTCCTTTTGTTCCTGAAATTCTTGAATCTTGCTGTGAAGGCTTGATCATCGTACCTCTTTTGGGGTTTCTCTTTTGCACTGATACTTGATTCTTCTTGAGCACAACAATTCCAAAGTTCTTCAAATGTAGGATACTTCTTCCTTATGTTCATGCTTGCGACAAATGCATCCCACGTTTTGGGAAGACCATTGAGTACTATGTTTACCAATTCCTTCTCTGAAATGATCTCTTCAATAGCTTGTAGTTGATCTCTTAACTGGGATATCCTCACAAAGTATGATGTTATGCTATCATCATCATTCATCTTCATGTAACGGAGCTCATTCTTTAGATTCATTACTTGTCTAATGTTTCTCACTGAGAAGAGGTTTGTTAGGGCATCGTACATCTTCTTCGATGAGTCAAGGTGGGAGATGTAGGGTATCAAGTGGTCTTTTATGGAATCCACTATGATACTCATGGCATTGATGTCACCGTCTTTAAACTTCTCCGTGGCTGCAATGTTCTGTGTTTCCTTCTCTTTCCCTTCTTCAAACTTTGGTTTCATGATCTTTCCTTTCACGATATCCAACACTTTATTCTTGGCAAGGATGAGGTCAATCCTTGTCTTCCACGCTCTGAAGTTAGAAGCTCCATCTAACTTGTTTTCTGACTTCATGGAGTAGTCATGGTTGCTTTGACTTGGTCAACCCTAGATTTGACAAAAAACTCAAACTTCACGTCTTGGCTTGCGGAGAATATCGGGAGATGCACTATGCTAGGGCGCACTGATCTGTCCGGAGATTTGGTCAATCCCTTCACTTAAGGTGCCTTAACGAGAGGATTAGGGTTTCTGCAACTGCACCTGCTAGTAACCCTAGTGGCAGTGCTTTGGTGACTGCTCCTGCTAGAAACCTTAACAACAGTTCTTCAACGAGCTTAATATCCTTTTGGCTATGTTTCCTTCTAGCGGTTAGATTGAATGAAGGAGGTGTGGGCCCATAACCTGTTAGAATATAAGTGGATGTGCTTGTTTTACCATTGACAATATCCTTGTCACTCAACCATAGGCCGAAGCCACCCTCCAAGCTCCTTAACCTTGACAGAGAATCACTCCGGAAGCAAACCCTAGGCTAGATAGCCAAACAAAGGGTAGCGCACCTTTCCCCAAGGATAGTGCACCAATAAGAGCTGATCAGATAGTCCAAACCCTAGCCAAGAGATAGTCCAAGCGTAACTGCTAACTACAGCAGCTGCAACGACAACTCTCCTCCAAACCTACGGAGAAACTGGGCAACTACAGTGCGCACAAGTGCTACTCTGCAATTCTGAGACTGCCTGCCAGAATGAGAATTGATCTCCTGTATTTATACTAATTCTGGCTAACTACCTGGGCCTACTTCTCATTTTGGGTATCTTTCTGTTCAGTATATATTATTATTTCTCGCCGACTTCTTCTCTTGGAGGCTAATAACCTGATATAAATTATCTTCTTGAGTCGACAAGTCTTCTAGGGTTATTAGCCAACTCATTAGGGTTTCTTCTTGCTTCCCGGAGTAGTCTATCCTTGTCAGGTTTACACGTGGAGGTAAATACCTCCCGCAACTACCATAATATCAACATTCCACGGTGTGACTATCATATTTGGCTTCTACTTCCTCTTGGAATGTAGATGTAAGCATGCCTTCTTTTCCCTTGACCTTTCTTATCCACCTTATCTTTGGTTTGGCTATCCAGTTCTTGGTAGGAAGCTCGAGATGCTACCTCCAACATTTTACATCCCAATATCTAGTCAACTTGCAATGGCCACATTATTTCTTACTATTGTTTTGGGTGTGAGGTACTCTCTTCTTGTTTTTTCCCTTAAGGACTTTCTGTTGATTTGAGGGAGTTTTTCTTATGATTCTTCTTCTTCTTCTTGAAATAGTTTGGCCTTTTTTATAAGGTTTCATCTTGTATGCAACCACGTAGTGGCCTCTCAATCCAGGGAAAGAGCATGTATCAGAGTGCCAACAATCCACAACATTGTGGCCTTTCTTCTTACAATAGAAGCAAACAAGAGATGATTTTCCTTGTACATACCTTTTTGGTTTGCTTTGCCAAGTGTTGGTGCAGTCTTATGTTGAAATATTGTAACTTCGAAGAATATTCTACCTAAAAGGGAGTGTTGAATAATATTATTATATTATATTTATTAATTAGGCCCTATTGTGCCTTTGTAAAAGTCGTCCCTTTTGTGCCTTGACAATTAAATGTAAATTAAGAGGGTAAAGTGACAGGTCGGCCTAGACCTAATTTTAGGTTGGCCAGACCTCTATTTATAGGGGAGGCCAATGCCTCATTTGGATACACTCACCAACTAGCTCTGCAGTGCGCAAGTCTTGGAGGAGGACCTATTGCAACTTGGGGTGACGTCAAGGAGGGTTTTGGTCTATGTCTTGGTATCTTTTGGTTAAGTAGTGCGCTACTCTTTCCTAGTGAAGGAGTAGAGGAGGATCTTCTACTCTGTTTCTGGTCTATCTATATTGTGGAAGTTTTGCTGGGTTTTCTTCCCCATGAGGGTTTCCCAGGATAATCTGTGTGTCTCTATTGTTTCTGTGATTGCCTCTCTTTCAGTGATCTTATTTATGCAGCTAATGCGCTAAATGATTATAATAATAAAGAAGAATCGTAACTGCTAGCTTTATAGGTAAAACTTGAACATCTTAGACAGTAGGGTCCTCTCCTGTCTACTCTTCTTCAAGCATGTACAATATTGTTGTAGGAATGGATTACTTCCTACTCCAGTTACAGTTGTCTTTTCTTGCTTTGAAGTGGCCATTGCTTTTGTCTCCTTTGCATTGACAAAGGAGGTCTTGGTGGTCTTATGATCCAAAATAGATTCGAACCTATGAATGGTTGTAAGACTCGGTACTTGCAAGATTAATTGGGCAATTTATGAAGGTTAGCAAACATTGTAAATCAATGCAAATGTAAAATTTTAATAAGACAAAATGAAAATGAGAAGGAAAAGTGGCTGACTAAAAGATAAAAAAAATAGGAGAGAAATTCGAGGAGTGGGAAATGAAGGGGTCATGGTTGTTGGCCTTCTCCCTAACCCCCAACTCTCCCTATTTCATCCTTCACTTTCATTCTCTAGCGGTCTTTTTGGCCATGAAGTAGGAGGATACATAAAAGAGCCAAAGGCATTGTACTAGGGATTGCCGAAATGAGACCTGAGCAAACCTTCGAAGTTGGTTTTCCCATTTGGGTTTCCAGAGTAAAATCTGTGTTTATGTTGTGTTTTATTTGTTGGTGGTCATTTCAATTCTGTCATTGTATGTATGATTGGTTTTGTTAACGATCTACTCCATCTTTCTATCTCATTGTTGCTAAGCAAATGCAATCAATACATAATTATTGTTCTATTGGTTTTCATTCATCGAAAATAAAAAAGTTCTAATTTTACTGTAATAGTTAGCTCCTACAACAAAACAAAACGTTGCAGAATGCTCTGCTCGATTTGGGTTTTGTGGTGGATATACAAGCCGCAAGCAATTGTTTGAAGTCAAATTGCACTATCACTCGAATTCCCCTCAACCATGCATTTCTAGGACAATGCCCCCACACACCCAGCGTTATCATCCATGCTTGAGTCGGCTCGTTGGAATTTTCCACAACAATGAACCCAACAACTAAGAATTGTAAACCATCCATCCATTGTGACAGAGATCGATGGCTGTGGTAGTTAGATTGTTTCCTTAGTTTCCTTTTCTAGCCATATTTTTAATTCCATTCCTTGGTATCTAGCTCTTATTCCTCTCTCAAGACCGTTGGCATTCTAGGCTCAATGTGCACGTTGAGTGTCTCACCTTGTGAGGTCGTATGCAGCTATGAGCAGTCATTGGCATCTGGAGAATTCTGATCGACCACCAGAAATTCGCCCATATCTGTGATGCTCCCTGAGATCGATGGAGTCATTAAAGAGTGCCTAAGAATAAGTTGACTGAGTCTAAAAATGAAAGCAATCTGAAGAATCGACTTTGCCAGAAAGAAATGACTCAAAGGAGGAAGAGAATTGACATGAAGAAGTCGACTTGTGCAATGGGGAAATTGTCCGTATGTCGTTGGAAACCGAGACCATAGAGTTGAAGTTAGTTGTGCTGGTTGAAGAAATTGTTTGACCTGGAGCAGAAGAGCTTTGTGAAGCTATGAAGCATGAAGGTGTTCTTGCATTTCCTATGGGTTGTACCAGATTCAGATTTGTGCCATACAGGTTTGTTGACCTTTGAAATTCTATATGGAGTGCACAATCTACTAAAGTGAGAGGTATACGAAATAATTAAAAGCAGAAATATAAGAAAACTATCATAAACTCTAATAATGTAAAATATTATTCCTAAAGCTTACTAAAATCATAAGGGGAATAGTAATTAATCATCAAAAATTAATAACAACGCACAATACTAGAAAACTATGCTATAATGAAATAGTATATAGTATATTTAAAAACTTAAAAATAACAACCTAATGAAAATTAATAAAAATAATTAAAAACTAAGAAACATATCTATGCTATAATGAGTAATAAACTGTAATAAAATGTAATAAACCTAAAAACACAATAAACATGGGTTTCTAGAGTTGCTTCATGTGGGGTGTTGCTTCATGAAATTATCCAACAAATTTCACAACAATGTAGCATCTTTAAGATGAGTCGATGCATTAACAGATTTAATGAACATGCCTCCCATGGGACAAAAAACTAAGAAATTTAATGGGGTCTTGCTCTTCCCATCCTATCCAACCATCTGATATAATTGTGTAGTGGGTTTTCTCCTACAATTTTTTCAACTCCTTCATTCTAGTCATGCAATCATTTTTTTCATTTTGAAGAATTGACCCACTCAATTCATCGTAGGTAGGGGTTTTATATCTAGGCCCAATAACAACAATATCGAACATTGCTTGACAAAATTTAGAAAGTTTCCATAGTGTACTATTAATCCCATTCTGTCAAGCAATGTTCGATATTGTTGTTATTGGGCTTAGATACTCCTGAGTGTTTTTTCACTTGTTAATTATTTTTTCTCCTTACCTTAGTGAGAAGATTAAATAATTTCTAAGTTTTTTCACTCGAAAAGACTTGCTCCAAAGCCGAAGTATGTGTTGACAAGCAGGTCTCGGCATGAAAAATCCAATGTCTAGTTTCAGAATGTATATAAGCTCATACTAGAACATAGTGTTCGGGTTATTTGGAAATTGCGGCTAAGTCTGATAGGTTTTTTTTAAGGTTCTAGCGAATTAATTAAATTCCCGCAAAATTGGAATTTATTAATTCTGAGTCAATAAGTGTAAAAATATGGCATCAGATGTTGTTAGATGCCATATTTACTGTTGTTTTCAAGTCCAGAGCATGATGTAAACACCTATTTTCCATCTTTCGAGGCTAAAAAACGATTATTATTGCTAAAAAGATCAATTTTACTCGAAATTGTGGAAAAAGGACATTTAATTGCACTGGGAACATGCTTTAAAGTTTGTTTTTAGGTGCCCCTAGTTGACTAAACATTAAATTGAGTCAATTAAAGGGGGAGGTCGACCTAGTGGGATGACATGGCATGGGGAGGAGTTCCAAATAAAGGAACTCAACTCCTAGGTGGCTCCTCACCTAATCCTCACAAGCGGCCCACACTTCTACACTCACCCTCACTCCTAAATCCTCACGCATCACTCCCTTTTTTTCCTTTAATCACTCGTCCCACCTACCACTTAAACTCACGCTCCACTCACCCTCTCCCTAGATAACTCGCCCTCATCCTCACGTCACTCCCCTTTACCTTACGTAAGCTTCCTTTTCACTCTACGTAAGCTTCACTCCCTCATCCTCACATCACTCTCACCTCAACTCTGCCTACGTAACCTTCCCTTCACTCACCCTTCCCCTTAATTCACTCGTACCTCACTTCCCTCCTCACTATACTCTCACGCCCTTACCTCCACTCTCCTATACGTAAGCTTCCCTTACTCTTACGTAGCTTCCCCACGTCATTCTCACTTCTCCCTCACGTCATCTCCCACTCAACTCTTAATTCACCTCCCCCTTCAGCTCTACGTAACCCACTCACTTCCATTCTCCCTAAATTAACGCCCTCATCCTCACGTCACTGCCCCCTATCACTAAGTGCGCCACTCCTCCTCTCATGCACCTACCATCACCTAACCCTAGCGCATGCATTACCTAGGGATCTCCACCTCCATGCCTATTTAAGAGAGGTTGACCCTCTTCAAGAATTGAATTGAGTCTTGGGTGAAGAAACCCTGTAATACTTTGTAAGCATTTGAATAAAGAAGACTTTGGAGCACTATTGTTGTGGATGCTATGTGTGGATGCTTGGATCTAGTATAGTCTGTATGAGGTAATCTGTATCTTGTTATTCAATCTTGTGTATCTATTTTAAAGG
>ML792378.1:214098-230012 GCA_009831015.1 Picea engelmannii | reverse complement strand
TTGTTGAACAACGACCCCATTGGCTTCTATCTAATTTTTTGTTCTAGGGGTTTCTTCCTTGTTTACTTTGCAAGCCTAGAAGGTAGGAAACACATCATAGAAAGTCATTCATGGTTTTGGGGAAGTGTTGCCCTCTTCTTAAAACATTGGTTCCTTGATTTCAACCGAACAATTGTGTCTATCGCCACTTGTTTAGTTTTGGTGAAACTTTTGAATCACCCCATTCACCATTTGGAGAATAAAGTGGATGAAAAGGTCAGAAACCCTTTGGGAAGATATAATAATTTAGGCAACGAAAGTGGAAAGGAAGGTATCTTCTTGTATCTTGATGGTTTCCACTCGGCCCAACTACTAGATAATGAAAACGTCTTTAGGTATAATGAGATCTACTATAATGGCATACAGTCCCAAAAGGTTTTTTGAGGTGGAGCACGATAAGAAAACCCTCACCATAGACAATACTATGGGTCAAGAAGGTTTCAGAACGTTAGAAGAAGAAGAAAGAAGAAATCCAACTAGCTTGGATACTATAATAATGAAGGAAATCAAATAATAAAGGAAGGGAATTACTCCAAGGATAAGGTTAGATAAAATGGATCAAAGGAATCAAATAGAGAACATAAAAAAGACATGTAGCATTTCTCTAGAGGTTGAGGAAAAATTAAAGTTTTTGATTGTTGTAGAGACCCCAAGACCAAGTTTTCAGGCTCATCAACAAACCTCAAATTCCCTTCATTTCAAAGAATGGAAGTTCGAAGCATCCAAAGATCTCAACTGAATTCAAAAATTCACCTCATGATTCTCTTTGTAAAAAGATTAAAGTGGCATACCCCAACAAACGTTGTTCTAGATTGTTCTTCCCCTTTTCTCAACTCTCAACATACATTTGTTGTTGGGGTGTTTGTACTTGTTACCTAGAATTTATAATAATTTAAGTTCCTTTGTTTTCAATCAATGAAGACGATTCTACAAAAGAATAAGGTTGACACAAATTGAAAGTGAGCGTGGGTAGTTTGGGGATCCAAACAAATGTCTATAGAAGGAATTGAATATTAATTTTCGAAGCAACAATAGATGAAAGAAAGAACATATATCACGAAGGTTTGCAAAATTGAATTGTCTCATTCCTTTACATAATATATAGTGGAAGTCTTTCTATAATAAGAGCTTATATGAACTTATTTAATCTAGTCTTACTATTTTCTTTTATCCATTCTTTTTTTTGTTTGCTAGCGTGTATGTGATTTGCGGGACTAGCCTATGGTTTAAGAAACCGTGACCCAGGGGCATCTAAGTCATCAAAATCACCCAGGATCACTCTCGACCCGAGCCTCACCAACCCTTAACATGGTTGGATTTTAGGTGTCTCTTCTCGACTATCACAAAGTTTCGAACTCGAGTCTTCTTACAGAATGAGGCCCTTCGATGTTGATGTTTTGTAGCTTCGGGCAGGTATTCTCACATGCCCCTAGGTGTTGGGCATGTGGGAGTCGTTGTGGGCACCACATCATACTTTCGGTTTGGTGAAAATCCCCTTGGAATGAAGTTGGGGCTTCATAGGTTTGGTGATGGGTGTTGTGGGTTTGTGTTTGGGGCTTCACATGCACAAGAAAGTCTAATTTGATGTTGACTTGTGGAGGGGCTTCTATGATGATCCTTAAGACTTGTATATAAAGGAGAGAGGTGATTGTGACATTTCATTCATCATGTGTGGAGACATAATGGAGTTGGCATAAGTGAGTCTGCACTTGTGCCAAGGAGCTTGGTGATTTCAGCAAGGGAATTTCTGCAACTATGGAGAATCTGGCCTAGGAGAGAGGAAGGATGCATGTGCGAAGGAAGCTGAGTTTTTCGTACATATACGCGGGTTGCAGTGGGCACAGTCGCGTATGTGCGTGGGTTGCAAGAAGGTTAATCGCGTATGTACAAGGGTTGTAGTGGGCACATTCATGTATGTACGTGGGTTGCAATAAGATGAATCACGTACATCCGTACAAAGTTTTCTGGGCAAGAGCAAGTTCGTATAGGATGATATCAGCAGCAGTACAAGTGACTTCAGTAGGCCGTGCAGGTGGTCTGCAACAAATTTGTGGGAAAATGAAACTTTCAGGGATTTGATGAGGTTTGGTTTTTTGATTTTTTTGGTTATTGGAGGACAAGGTTGCCCTTAGATTTTGGTGGATTTGTATTGGCTAGGAGGGCTAGTTTTGCCCTCATAAGTTTTTAAATTGATAAAGTTATAGAACATAAAATTTGTCTCTTATGTGTATTGATGATTCATCTCTGATCTTGTTGTTTTCGCTGCATATATTTTCTGTCAATAATTTTCAATGTAAAATTGTTTAGTGATAACAACTAGGGTTCATTGAAGCTCACTAGGAAGCAATTTTCAGATCTGAAAATTAGTCACATAGAGTTCCATTTGAAAATTGACATGGTATCAAAGCTTAGTATCTGAAGAGAAGGGAATCATCCTTGAAACGCATAGCTGCTATAGTTGGTTATAGGTTTCTTGTTTCTGTTCCGACAGGTCACAGGATTTAGCTCTGAGAGGGAGCTACAATGACTATTGCAAGTAGCAATAGGTTAGATGGTCTTTGGTTTGAGACATAGAGCAGACCGTCCAGATGAGGAGTTGTGGACTATTGCAGCTCGATGGTGTGGCAGGTTGGGAGTTTTGGTGGATTGACAGGGAGCCTGAATCACAAAAGTATGTTGTGTGGCAAGTTGCAAACCCTATGGATGGACTTCCTATGGCTTGTCATAGTGAGTTGTGATGGGTGCAGCCCGGGTGGATTTGGCATGTACGCGATAACTTTGTATGGATGGTAGTTTGACGAGATAGAGTTTTCATCGGGCCGAAGAGTTGCACATTGTCGAGGTATGACAATGTATGAGGTGTTTGACCCGGGAGGATGAGGGCAGTTGCAAAGATGAGTTGCAGAAGTCTAGAGTGGACTAGACTGTGTGTCCATCCGCAGCTTGGGACTGTTCAAAGCGAGGACACGGGATCGGTTGCAGCATGTGCGTAGACACTGAGAAGTCTTCCCAGGCCTTGGGAACCAAGTATGTAGGGGATCTGTACACAAGAGGCGTTGCCAACATTTGACAGACTATGGACTGATTGTATCTAGGAGTAGACTCGATTAGAGTCCAGGGATGACTTGGATGATGGACTTGGGCAGGGGTTCATTAGATGGTCATGACTTCAGTAAGTAGGATGCTTGCCTTGAGAGGAGTTCATGGGTCTTATGCAGTGGGAACTATTGACACATGACAGGGGCACACGATTTGTTCGAGAGCTTCATAGTGTGTGACTCAGGTATGTACTAGGAGCTTGGTATGGGGACTAGGCATGTAGTATAGGGATATGGAGTAGTGGTATTCCAAATGGAGTCAAGGGATGTGTTGCGGGTGCAAAATTTGCTATGGGTGCCAGGAGTGTGTTCTCAGCCTCAACGATTGAGGAGTAGGACTATGCAACGTTGTTTTGGGATGGACAAGTGTTATTTGATGCCTAGAGGATATAGCCTAAGCACAAAAGTGGTTCTAGAGTTAGAGAGGGCAATGTGTGTAGGAAAAAGGCTAGTCTATGCGAGCCATGACCAACAGTAGTAGAGTGACAGTGGACATGGAGTAGACGACTCTAGAGATTGTAGAGATTCAGGGAGCTCGACTTCAAAGGTAGTCAGTGGATTCAGAGGGACTCAGTGGATTCAGAGAGAGTCAGACCTCAGAGGGAGTCAACAGGCTCAGAGGGAGAGTCAGTCGTTCTAAGGGAGTCTACCTTCAGGTCCAGATGGGAGACATGCATCTTCCTAGATTGTTAGGAGGGTGTCATGGGTTGAGATGACCAGGAAAGATGCTCAAAAGCGGGAGGCTTCTAGGAGCAGGGTTTCTTCCAGGAAGTGATCTCACCAGACAACAGGATTTGCTTCAGTGAGGGAGGGAGCAACCAATCAGGTGGATTGGAGAGTAACTGTGGTAGTAGATCCAGTGTGGGAGACAGAGATACTTCCAGGTGACGATGGAGTGTGGTGAGTGTAGCGTTCCCTAGCTTAATTGAGGAACATCTACTAGCGGAAAATACACATAAATTTGAAAATTTTCTTCTAATAAATTTTTGTAGTTTATCAACTACGAAGTATACATAGATTTAACCATTCCAGATAACATTATTTAAATGAAGCTACATCATGTCGACCAACATGAATGTCGCGCCCTCCCTGAGAAAAACCATGCGCACAACAACCTTTATACTGCACGCGACAACTATTCACAACGCACACACAACATGCCTATTACTACACGTCACAATTATTCCCAGCACGTGCGACGATTCGATTACCGTGCCAGAACCCCATTTCCGTGACTAATAAATTTGACTCACAAATGCAATTAAGTACAAAATTATGAACACCATGACATTCAAGCTCATGCAATTGTCCATACTAGTCAAACAGGTAAATGCAACTAACAAATTTCACCATAACAACGTAAAATTCATTCTCATGCACAAAGTGAAATGCACAATAGTTAAACTCATGAATTAACACAGGAAAACAAATAAACACTTATCTTTTTAAAATGGTTGTGAAACCAGCTGCTTGGGAAGGATGTTCCACCCAACCGTAGACTTGTTTCAAATCTCAACTAAAGGTCACCCCTGAGTTGGGGCTAGGAATCCACAAGAAAAGGGTGCCTCTCATAGTCCACTCATAGTTCAATATCCCACAACCCATTGGTATTCTCCTACAACTATCTTGAGTTTCCTCTAGCTCTCTTCCTCTTGACTTGCCCAACCCAAGCAATGTACCCCGTCACTACTCTCAGTCCCTTGGAATTGTTGATGTTTTGTAGATTTGGGTAGGTATTCTCACATGGCCCTAGGTGTTGGGCATGTGGGAATCATCGTGGGCACCACATCACAGTTTCGATTTGGTGAAAAACCCTTTGGAATGAAGTTGGGGCTTCATGGGTTTGGTGATGGGATTTGTGGGTTTGTGTTGGGGCTTCACACCCACAAGAAAGTCTAATTTGATGTTGATTTGTGGAGGGGCTTCTATGATGACCCTTAAGACTTGTATATAAAGGAGAGAGGTTATTGTGACATTTCATTCATCATGTGTGGAGACATATTGGAGTTGGCATAAGTGAGTTTGCACTTGTGCCAAGGAGCTTGGTGATTTCAACAATGGAATTTTTGCAACTATGGCAAATTTGGCCTAGGAGAGAGGAAGGATGCACGTGCGAAGGAAGTCGAGTTTATTGTACATATACGCGGGTTGCAGTGGGCACAATCGGGTATGTACGCGAGTTGCAGGAAGGTGAATCGCGTGTGTACGCGGGTTGCAGGAAGGTGAATCACGTATGTACACGAGTTTCAATGGGCATAGTCGCATATGTAAGCAAATTGCAGTCAGGTGAATTGTGTACATCTGTACAAGGTTTTCTGAGTAGGAGCAAGTCTGTACAGGCCGACGTAGGCAGTGGTGCAAGTGATTTCAGTAGGTCGTACAGGTGGTTTGCAACATATTTGTGGGCAAAGGAAACTTCCAGGGATTTGCTGAGGTTTGGTTTTCTGGTTTTTCTGGTTATTGGAGGACAAGGTTGTCCTTAGATTTTGGTGTATTTGTATTGGTTTGGAGGGTTGGTTTTGCCCTCCGAATTTCTGAAATTGATAAAGTTACAGAACATAAAATTTGTGTCTCATGTGTATTGGTGATTCATCTATGATCTTGTTGTTTACCTTGCATATATTTTCAGTCAATAATTTTCAATGATAATAGCTAGGATTTACTGTTAGCTCACTAGGAAGCAATTTTCAGATTTGAAAATTAGTCACATAGAGTTGCATGTGAAAATTGACATTCGAAACCAATCGCACTAGCGAGATTTGACTCATTTATCCATTCTTAACCTTATTTAATTTGATCTAATCTAATCTTGACTAAGTGTTGTGTATGTGCTTCTAACTAGTTTGTGTGCATAGAATCTTATCCTTGCTAATTCTAGTTCATGCAAGCTGTGTGCATGGTATGTTTCATCAAGATTGCTCAACTAACTTTCAGTTTTTTTTATTTGGCATAGAGATGTGTTGTAAGTTGATGTGGCATTGTTGGTACCATATTTCATCAACATTGTGTAGTATATGTATTGAACTAACTTTCCATTTTTATTCTTGACATAAAGATGTGTCTTGTGTGGATGTGGCATTGTTGACATGGCAATGTTGACACAATAATGGTTGTTGTGGCATTACTAATGTGGTATATGTATATAAAATGTGCATTAATTGCTAACAACCCTCTTTGATGGCCATTTTGTTTTTATTTAGTCTCAAGGATGTTTCTTTTAGACTTTAATGTCTTGAGTATTTACTACCTATCAAGAGGTGGGACACTATTTTGCACTTAATGGCATGTGATCTCTTATTGAACTTAACGAACATGATGTCTTTCACTATTCAATGGCCTCCTTGCAGGCATGCGCTATTCGATGTTGGGCAAACATGTCACTTGGGGGAATCGAACCATAGTGGGAGCAATGACAACACCTCAATTTCACTGACCCGACAAGCCCCCTTGGACATTTTTGTTTTCTTTTATAGCAAGCATCTCCACAATGATTTTAGATTTGACCTTACTTCACGTCTTATTGAAAATATATGTTAGTTGATCTTGAGACTTGCAATAGATAAATTCAATCTCCCTATTTTCTGGACTTTCTCTTTGACAAAATGGTGATGAACTTCAACATGTTTAGGCTTTTCTTGAAACATAATATTCCTTATGAATTGGATGACACTTTGAGATCATGAAAGACATGTGGCTTGAGTTTGTTATTGGTTCAAATCACAAAGAATCCTCCCCAACCATATTGCTTTTAAGGGTGCACTAATTGTTGCTTTGTATTCTACATCTCTGGAGGACAATGCAATGGGTGATTGTTTTATGTCATGAAAGTATCCCTGGTGCTATTCTAAATGAATAACCTATGGTGGATTTGCTTTCGTTTATGCATCTCACACAATTTGAATGTGTGACCAACCAACTTGAAATTACCATTGTGCACATACTCAAGGCTATTGTGAATTTTGTTTTTCACACATTTTAAGATTCTCTTTATTGACTTCTACTGAATAACTATGTGGAAAACCCTAAATTGTGATACGATGCCAATGAGATAGCTTGAAACTATTTAGTAGTGGTAAGGATGACGAAACTCCCTACCAACTGCCTATATAGTGCAACATTCACTTGCTTTGAGTGTTTAGGAGTTGATAAATTCATGATTATTTAATTTGAAGTCATTGTAGATTAATTTGGCACATAAAGATGCAATCTATAATCGACCACGTCCCCACTCCTAAATAACAATGAGGTGATGATTTGCCATTTCAAAATCTTTATGCAACTTTTTTTTTTCAAAAATTCAATTTATACTGCATTAAACATGCCTTCGAGTTAAAACAATAGACATAAGAGTTACATGAAGATCAGGGATTTAGATCAACTCAACTAACTTTCTACAGGGATTTAGATCTACTCAACTAATTTTCTACATATTTTCTTTAGCATAAGTCCCAAAGGGGCAAGGAGTCTACATCATTCATAAAGTTGTCAATTCTAGCTTGGTGAGGTCTTGTTGAGCAAGCAACAACTTCCTCAAATTATTGTTTGTCATTTGAAAATGGAAAAAGGGATTGGGGTCCCTCTTTTTTATAATTTAGACTTTTAAACTTTCATGGACTTGTCTCTGAACTAATCACATAACTTAGAATATTTTCATGAATTGAGTCTTGGACACTCTTCTTAGATCCCACCAAGCCTTAAAAGTTGCTTTGGGTCTCTTGCCTTGACCTTTTAGCAATTTTTGCATTATCACAGCGTTCAAAACTTGTGAAAATTTCCTTTATCGCATCACATTAAAACTTCCCTCCATTGCGATATATTGCATCAAAGTTCGTTTTTAGTGCAATACACCGCGCCGCATGGAAACTTGTTTTCTTTGCGACATAGGAAGACATAGAATTTTTTTGGAAATCTTGATGCATTGCAGCTTTCAAAGTTTTTGTTCCTCGCGATTTATTGCACTTGAAAACTCTTTCACTTGTGATAGATCGTGATTTTTGAAAACTTCCAAGTATGAAAACTTCCAAGGCTTCCATACATTGCACGAAAAATGACTTTTAGTGCAACATATCACACCTCTTGGAGTTTTGATCTTTCGCAACGCATTGCACTAGAAAATATTCCCCCCCCTGACACACTATTACTTGCCAAATTTTGAAAACTCCACAATAAGTTTCCTTTGTTGCACATTGAGAAACTTTCTAAATATGCAACATATTGCAAGCCCAATAACTTTCCCCAAGTTGCGACATCGAGCCTTTATCACGCCTCTCTAAAATCTCTACACATGCGACATTTTGATTTGATGTTTGATGTAACATTTTTAAAAAGTTTAAAGAGAGTCAAAAGGGTCATTTTGGTTATAAAAAAGGTTTACCCATTTATTTACCACTTCACTTCATTTCTTTATCATTCTTGAGTGCACCAACATCAAAAGAATCATCAAGCACACATAAATCCGAAAAGTCTCCATGATAGTTGAATGGGTCCTCACCAAATCTCCCAATCATTCTTCTCAGGGTATGTACTCACTTCCAACCAAGTACAAGTAAATTCTTTTTCACTTCGCAACTTCCATCGGTCTAAATATAAGAGAATCTACCTTAACCAATGCCCCCTTGCCCTTGGCCATAGATTCCACCAAATAACCAAACACAGAGACAAGGTAGGAATTTCCCTTCCTTTCATTGGACCAATTGGTATGTACAACCATCGAACCTCGCAACCAAATCGAACTTCTACGAACTCCTCTTTCAACCAGGCAACCAAACCCAATATTATACTTGCCAGGGGTTACTACATAATTCCCCTTTCCATTGGGGGTTTTCCTCTATTTTTCTCCTTGTGCACCCAGATGCGTCCAAGTTTCAAAATAATCTTCAAACCCTCAACCAAGGCTCGAATCCCCTTGGCACCTTTCCCATGGAAATTTTAAAAGACCGCAATACCATAGTTTCTAAATGGATAAACGTTTATCCCACAAAATTTATACCCCTGTGCATGAAAACACACACAAAACATACTTGGCCTTGGAGTCTAAAGTTCGGTCTTGGTAGGGTGATCCCTTCATACATCGGATTGAGAGGAGAGGAGTCGATCTGTATTTTCCCAACTGAAACCCACAAAGAGCAATTTCCTTTTCCCTCCTTTGGTACAAATCGAGTCCAAAGTAACTCCTCCTTGGTGAGAGCTTTGAATGATGAAAGTTTTTGGGGGATATACTAAATCAACTTTCTCAGGAATAGAGATTCCCCCTGAAAACGACCAACATTGGAAGATAAGAGCCTTCTAAACTGTCTGCTTACTGTTTTCATGCATACATTTAATTTCTTTTTGAGCTAACACTATTAATGTCCGTGGTTGTTGATATGGATGAATTGTAGGATTTTAACATGGCTTCAAAGAAGGCTAGAGAGTAAAAGGAACCCATCATTGAGTTGAAGCCAAACCACAAGGAGGCAGAGATGGAGATACTTTGTGTTGATATTTTACTTATTCAGCTAGTAGTTACAATTCTTCTTCTTTATTATTACAATCATTTAGCACATTAACTGCATATATAAGATCACTGAAAGAGAGGCAATCACAGAAACAAGAGAGACACAAAGATTATCCTGAGAAACCCTTTAGGGGGAGAAAACCCAACAAACTTCCTCAATATAGATTAGCCAACCAAGTACAATGCTTCTCTCCAAGAGAGAACTAACAAGGCAAAAAACACATGTTGTAAATCATTAGGCCCACTTAGGTTGTACAAATCTTGTATGAAATCTTGGAAAGATAGATCCAAAATTTTAAAACTTCACCAAAGACATCTTGGAATTGGCTTGCAATTAGATGGGATTAACTGTTGATGTTTTTGTAGCATCGGGAGGTATTCCCACATTGGCCTTGGTGTCGGGCATGTGGGAGTCTTTGATGACACTCACATTGCATGTTTTGTTTTGGTGAAAACCCTTGTATATTGAGTTGGGGCTTCACACCCACATGGAGGAATAAACAATTCTAATTTAATGTTGAGTTTAGTGGAGGGCTCCTTAAAGTAAGTTAAGGGCCCTCTAAACTCACTTTGGACTCCTATAAAAGGAGAGGCAATGTGAAGAGACATTGTGACATCTTATTGTGACAATATGGAGTTGGCTTAAGTGAGTGAGCAGTTGTGCCAAGAAGATTGGGAAGCAAAATTTCAGCAAAGAAAATTCTTCACTTTGCAAATTTGGCATAGGGTTTTTGAACTCACTTTGGACTCCTATAAAAGGAGAGGCTATGTGAGGAGACATTGTGACATGTTATTGTGACAATATGGAGTTGGCTTAAGTGAGTGAGCACTTGTGCCAAGAAGATTGGGAGGAAAAATTTCAGCAAAGAAAATTCTTCACTTTGGCAAATTTGGCCTAGGGTTTCTGAAGATTATGTTTTCTGATTTTTTGTTGAGGAAGGATAGTTGTACATGTGGTACAGACAATCCGTACGGTCCGTTTTCTGATTTTTTGTTGAGGAAGAACAACCCACCAGTCCGTAAGTGGCTGCAGATCTGTGTTGTTACAGACTTTTTGTTCTGGGCAGGTCACGATGGTGGGCACTCTCAAAGTTGAGGACAGGTTGGAAGGGGCCACTAATTTTCGGGCTTGGAAGGCTAGGATTCTTCTTCACTTGGCAGCCCATAGGAAGCGGGAAGTGAAGGCCAAGTGAGTGTTGTTGGATTCTGTGAAGGGTCACTTGATCCCTTATATTTCTGAGAAAAAGACAACCAAGGAGATGTATGAGACTTTGGTGGGCTTGTACCAAAGCATAAATTCGAATTGGAGGTTGATTTTGAGGCACCAACTCCGATCTGTTGAGATGTCTAGTGCAGATACAGTTGCTAGCTACCTCGTGAGGATCACTTAGATTTGGGATCAACTTGTAGCCATTGGTGAGGCGGTTGATGACACAGAGTTGGTGAATGTGGCATTGAATGGTTTTCTCAAGTCTTGGGAACCATTTGTGCACAAGAGAAGTTGCCACCATTTGACAGATTGTGGACCGATTGCATCGAGGAGGAGGCTCGGATAGAGTCTAAGAATGGCAAGCAGAGAGGTAGCAATGATGAGTACTTGGCCCTAGTTACTCATGCTAGAAAGGGTAGAGGAAATGGTTCCTATTATCACACAAGTTGTAGGTTGGGCAAAGCCCGACCCAAACCACAATGTGGCGACAACTAAGAGAACACCTACCCACTGTCATCTCAGATAGTTATTCCCGTCACTTTAGAGGTGAAGTGATCGCCTCAAGGGAGGAATCCCGGGTGACCGTAGGGGGAAATGAGACGAAAAGTGAGATGATGAGATGAATGCCCCTAGTGGTCAAGTTGCTAAGCGGAAGATGGCTTTGATGACACGTCTCAGAAGTGGTTTAAGGTTGCCAAGTCTTTGAGTACCTGCGGAAAGTGTTTGTACCTGCCTGAGACACAAGAAAAGCCAAGTGTACAAGTTATATGTTAGGTGGATAAGCAAGTTAAGCTTGCTGTCACTATTTGCAGCAGTAAACAAAAATATATATCAGCAAGTAAATAGTTGTTGTTAGAGCTGCTAAACAAGTGCTAAAAGTTACCAAATGATGCAAGAGATAGGCTAGCTAAACACTAGTATAACTCAAGAGATAAAGCAGACTTTAGCATCAATGTAAGGCTGCTATAGACAAGTATTGCAGAGATGTATTTGCAGCCTTATGGCTGTAGCAAACAAGTTGTTACAGCAGAAAAATCAGCCACCAAAACTTGCAAAGAATCCACCCAAAAGATGTGCTAGGACTAGTAGATTATGTTGGCAAACTCTTAGCAAATTCCAATGGTTGAATTGTGAGTTATTTAGAGATTTGCTTAGGGTTTGCTGCAGCCCTAATGGCTGTAGCATTAAACTTATCACAACAGCAAATTGCTTGGCTAAAAGAGGACGCCCTTAGGGCACAAGGATGCTTATAACATGTAGAAAATAATCTGACTTGAACAAATCCAATATCTCTCAAAATCACGTTTACCAATGCAATAAAAGATTAGTGCCTTGCCAAATGGGTTGTGGAGTCTTCTTGTATTAGGTTAGGACTACTAAATCTCAAGGGGTGTAAGACTACTAAATCTCAAGGGGTGTAAGCCCTTTTACTCCCTTGAGATAGCAACCCTAACAAGGGAAAGTCTAGGAGGGTGTAAAGCCTTTTACTCCTCCTAGCAACCTTTGCAATAGTCCTTTTAACAAACAACAATGACAAATCTTGATGGAGGGTGTATGCCCTTATACTCCTCGAAGGATCTAGCCAATAACAACCATGGAACAAGAAATAAACCTAACAAATGCAGATTTTCCTTGCAAATTCGAAGAAAAATGCCAAGACAAGCCCTAGTTACCAAGAATTTTCATCACCAAGGCAAGAGAAAGAACCTCCAAGAGATAGCACACCACTTCCTTCCATAAGACAAGAGATAAACCATATCACAATAGAGAGAGAATGGCTTTGCCCAAGTAGGGCGAAAATTTCAGCCAAATATCCTCTCACAAGAGGTGAGTTATGATGAAAAATGAAATAGAGATGATCTCTATTTATACAAATCCTCTAAACATAAACTTAGGGTAAAACACAAGATAAGGGATCAATAACCCTTCTCTTGCCCCTTTACAAAAACAATATTATTTAATTCATACTTTGCACATAAAAGAACCCTAAAACATGACGTCGCCCTCCTTTTGGGTAACTTTTGGCACTTTAGGTCAAGTCGTTGAGTTGGAGATGGGTGAGCTAGGCCTCCAAAGGCCAAGTGTCTTCGATCCAAGCCTCTCCTCCACGATTCATGGGTTCCTTTTTTCTAAAAGTGCCAAGTGTCATCAATCACCACCAAACCCTAGCCCTAGGGTGACGTCAAGCCCTCAAAGGTGACGTTTTGGCCTTCTTAGGCAAGTTGTTTGGGTGGTAGGGGCTAGGTGAGGTCCTCCATGTTGTCCTCTAGGCTTCCAAAGGCATGTCTTCATTATTCGACATGTGGGCCCTGGTATCCAACCTGTGGGCTTCAAGCCCCATGGAAGCCCAAGCTAGGCTTGTTCTTCCAAAACTGTCCACCAGACAAGGTACTGAAAAAACAATGGATACGTCTGTTGTCGTCCTAATACACACTTGCAAACGTGAGCTAAGTCCGGCTCACTTAGTGTGTCCTTGGAGGCACAATGCCTAGGTTCAAAGCCCATGCAGTCACTTTGACTTGAACCTTTTCCGTCTAGGCTCACTCCTAGGGAAGCCAAGGGGGGTTGTCCCTAGTTTCTAAATTAATTTTAGAGTTAAGTTCTAGGAGTTGATTTCAATTATTTACAAGGTTTAGGGGTTTCTAATCCTAGGATGCACAAGCAGCAATGCAAGATGCAAGGGTTAATATGTTAAGCAAGACCTTTCTTAGGGCAACTAAGACTAGTGCCTAAGATTGGGCAAGGGGTCAACTAAGTTAAAGGGTTGTTCGTTACAAATAGATTACAATATTACTTACAAAAGAATAACTTGATTAAATAAATATTAGATACAAGATTTTCAATTCAAAGAACGCTAAAATACAACAACAAGCTAACCACTTTGTTTATATGTGTTTGTGCAGGATATAAAAAAATTAAAGCATCATATAACATTATCATCGAAGCATCAAGATCATCATCATCAATACATCAAAAGAAGATTTATAAAGTTAAGCACACGTATCAAGGATGAAGATCAACCACTCTTAATTATTAAACCCACAAGTATTTAGAAGTTTAGATCCAAGGTTGAGTTGTCAAGCTTTCTTTAGTTTATCAAATTTTATTAAGCTTTCACCAAAGCCACCTCCCCCTATTGCCAAATAACTGTCGGATGCTCAATAAGTGTTGCCACCCTAGCTTCACAGGTTAGCCCAAAACAAGAGTACTTCTCGTAGAGGACACATCCTGTGCGTCGTGAGACAGTCCCCTGCCTACACCCTCCGTTGTTTTCCTCAAGTCCCGTTTTAGATGGTGAAGATGGTGGTCTAAGGTACCCTAAAGAGTCTATTAAGTTAATATATAAGTTAGGTAGACTTTTAGGAGTGTTTTAAGAGTTTTATGACACTTTTTAATGGTGATTTAGTGACTTGGCTGAAACTCACTTCAGCCTTAAAGATGTGTTGGTTTAGTTAAAAATTTAAGAGCATTAACACATGTATATGTCACTAGAATGCACAATTAAGATAGCTTGAAAGAAAAACAAAAGGCAAGAACAACTTGCCAACCAATAGAAGATAGGCAATCACACTTATATCATGTTCAATAGCATTTAGATAAGAGCATTTAGTGTGAAAGAGAAAAAGATTTAGATGTGCCTATTTAGCAACTCAAAAGAAAGAAGCTACTTCAAGCATATGGCATCAAAATATCTATGCATTAAAGAGAAACACCATCTACTTATGAAGCATCAATGATTATAGATCTAAGCATGAAACATGAAGATAAAGACTTGAAATAACCTAAGCATGCATGAGATCTAGTTAAGTCGATTTAGGTGCCCAATAGGCTTAAGCTAAGGAATTATAAAGTGTATTAGATCTAGATCTAGAACAATTATAAGATTAAGCATTTAGATCATAATCACATATTAAAACCCTAACCTAACCTTTTGGGGTATTCTTCTCCCAAATGGGTAGGCAATTAATTAGCTTGTTTAAATTAGCAAATATTGGAAAAATGAGGAAGCAAGCAAACAACTAAGGAAAGAAAGAGGCAAACAAACCAAGCAAACAAGATACAAATCCTACCCCACGTCCTAGGGCTTGGGAGATACCCCTTATCTCACAAACCCTCACGTCCTAGCTCAAAAAGGGCAAAAACAGTGAAATAAACAAGATCTAAGCTAGATCTAAGCTACCCAAGAGCTCACACGTGGGAGGAGGCCGTACCACTCCTTCTCCCACAACTATGAGCCACTACAAGCAAACAAGAAGGAGAAGAAATGACTAAAAATGCATAAAAATTGAAAAAGGAGGTTGAGAAATAGCTACCAATCCCTTTGGGGGGTCTTTGAGTGTTGTGTGGATGTCTTTGGGTAGCCAAAACCCCTCTCAACCAGATCTGAACCTGCAAAAGCCAGCAAGCTATGTTATACAAGTGAAGAAAATCTTTTTCTTTTTTAGGGCAAACATTTTTCTTAAGAAAAATTTATAATTTTTGATTGAAAATGACCTATCTTACTAAGCTATGCTAGCTGAAATATTGATGGAATGAGCAACAATATAGAAGAAGAGTAAAAGTGAGAAAGGGATGGAGTTTGAGTGTGTCTCAAGGGAGCCTTCTTGCTTAAGGTTGTGTCCCAATGAAACCCTTGAAGATAAACCTACAAAAACCTTGAACAATGATGACATACAATAGACAATATGTTGCATATACTAATAAGATGACATTTCAATCCTATCTAGCATATCAAGATACATAGATCTACAAGCATGTGCATTACTAGATCTACCCAAATAACATTTTATCTTAGGATCCAAAGATGCAATCACCAAACAAAATCTTAGAACAAGTTTAGCTCATGTGTATGGCAAGAAGAAGCATGTGCATAACTCTTCCAATAATCCTCCAAAGTTTTCTCTTTATTACTCAAGAAGAAGAATCTCGGAGAAAACTATCTCCAAAACCCTAAAGAGCAAGAGAATGAAAATGATGAATGAAAGAGAGAGAGAGTGAGGAATCAAGTAGCATAACCTTAGCTCAAGATATGGTGTGTTGGGAGTGAGGAGAGGGATCTATTTATACTTGG